>JAKOGI010001843.1:0-173414 GCA_029747015.1 Carnegiea gigantea | reverse complement strand
ATATATATATGTATATATGTATATATATACATATATATATAGATATATATATGTGTGTGTGTGTGTGTGTGTGTGTGTGTGTGTGTGTGTGTGTATATATATGTATTGATCGGAAAAAATTCGATTTCTCAAAATTAGGCTCATCCAAGCTAAATTCGTAGACAAGACCCATACCCTGGAGAATGGGTCCTAAATGCAGCCCTTTCTTCCCGAGACCGGCACTCCATGCAGAGTGTTCCAGGTAAGATTACTATTTGACCCCTTTTTCGAATGGAATTATAAATAGTCACCTACCCTTTTTGGGAAAGGGGTTGGCAGTCTAATACATTTGACTCATGTTGCATTCTCTTCCTATTGACCTTTGACTTGGACCTTGGGCTGACTTGACCGTCGGAGAGGCGTTCCCTATCCACGCGAACTGTCAGATAAACCCGTTCTTTCATCCCACGTCATCATCAACAGTACCTCAGAAGAATCCTTCGGAATCAGATTGGTGCCGCCTGTGGGGGCAGAGCAGTAGCGATGATGGTAAGTAAAGCAACACGAGCACAGACTCGCAAGGATAGGGCTCCCGCATTTAATACATCTGCGCCTCCTGAGGTGCATGATGCCTCGGAGAGTTCACGATCAGCTAGCCCGTCTCATCCTAAGAGAGAAGCGCACGTCGTGGTGGACGCCCTGAAAAACTTTATGTCCACTGACGTACACTATCACCCGGCAGGTCTCAGAACAGGTTAAAAGGGCTATGGAGGCAGCGAACTCGGCCAGGTCGCTTCCTCATTTTGATTACGTACCTACCAATGGATGTGAGCCTTCCCACCGACCGTAGCGAGTACCATCTCCCCATTACATAGAGCGGGAGCGGGAGGTTTCTCAGTCAAACCAAAGCAGTCGGCCCTATACAGAGCAGCAAGGTCGATGCGCGGTAGCGAGACCTGGTGGCCGCCCCACGCAGAGGGCAACGGCCAAATCTACGATTGCTTCCACTCCCTATGCAACCCATTCCAGGCGGACCTCCTGGTTCGAAGAACAAGAGCAGGCTTCCAAGCCTCGGCGGGAGATCTCAGGCAGGCGTTGGCTCAGCCCGGAACGCTATATCCACCATAATCGCACCCGAAGTCCTTCCCTACAGGCGATCTGCGGTCAGGAGCCGCGCCTTGGAGGTCGGCTCCCGCTAGAGCTTCAAGGCTTAGCCGAGAAAGGAAGAGTCCTTCTGTTATCGAGGTGGAGTACCATCCTGAAACCCCCATCAAGCTTTCGGGAGCGGCCGCTCGGCCGACTGCTCTTCCCTTCTCCTCCCCATTCAGTACAGAAATCATCAATGCTCCGCACTACAGGAAAGTCAAGATGCCCACGGTAGACCTTTATGATGGGACGACAGATCCCCAAGAGTGTCTGGTGGTCTATAAGGCGCAGATTTATGTGCAGGGCATGGATGATGCCGCATATTGCCACTATTTCCCTGCTACCTTAAAGGGAGTGGCACAATCGTGGTTTAATGATCTGCCCTCGGGAAGCGTCACCTGTTTCCAGGACCTGGCTGATAAATTTATTAGCCAATTCATCACCAGTCGGAAAAAAAGGAGGACTAATATCCACCTGGTCAAAATCAAGCAGGGACCACAGGAGTCCCTCACCGAATTTATCAAGCGCGTCCATCAGGAGGCGCTGCTGATTCTGGACCAGGAAGACTGGGTGGCATACACCTCCTTCTTGAACAGTCTCAAGAGCGGCCACTTCAGGTTCTCTTGGCTGAACAGAAGGACACCACGTTGGCTGAGGCCCTAAGAAAGGCCACAGATTTCATTCGTGCCATAGAGGTCTGCGTCGATAATTCCGATGCCCTGAAGAAGGCTAGGATCCCGGGGGATAAGAACCTTAATCATGGTGACAGGAATCCCAGGCCTTGGGAAAAGAGGCCGCAGTTCGAGACAATTGACCCTCGGTTTACTACCAACACCAGAAGCATCCTCATGGAGGTTAGGGGACATCCCATGCTCTGAAGACCGCCACCCATGACCGCATACCTGAAGCCGCAGAACGGTAGGAAATATTGTGAATTTCATGAACAGAGTGGACACACCACTACTGAGTGCTAAGAGCTGAAGAAAGCTCTTCATGAATTTGCAGACAAGGGCCAGATCAACCGACTTTTAAAGAGAGGACCACGTTTCCTTCAACGAAAACCGAAGTCCACACAACCCCAACCATGGGATGAGGAGTGTTCGACAGAAGTTGTGGCCACAATTGCTGGGGGCTATGCATAAGGAATGACTCGGTCAGCTTAGAAAGCTCAACTCAAAAGTGCACAATAGGTACTTACCACTGAGCAAGGACCCTGCATAATGGTACCCACAATGGTGTTTGGTGGAAAGGAAGCCCCGCGATTCGCCTCTCCACACAATGGCCCCTTTGTCGTTGAGATGAAGATAGTAAGTGCAATTGTACGGCGAATTCTGATCGACACGGGTAGCTCTGTTGACATTATAACCTGGGATTGCTTGAAGAAGCTCGCGCACCCAGGACGTGACATCATCCCCTTGGTGCACCCCATCTTGGGCTTCGGCGGACAGGAGGTGAATCCCGCTAGTATGATCCGTCTCCCTATGCGCTTTGGTGATAAGCTCAAATCCAAGAACCTAGAGGTCGACTTCTTAGTTGTTGACGTGCCCATGGCTTATAATGTGATCCTAGGGTGTCCAACCCTTCATAAGGTGAAAGTCGTCATCGCCCCATACCTCCTCCAGCTCCAATTCGAGGCTGATGATGGAAGAATCAGTGAAATGCATGGGGATCAACGGACGGCCCGAGAGTGTTACTTGGTGAGTACCAGGCCTCTGGTAGAGCGAACGAAGGAGCACGAGCCTGACCGGCTGTCCCAAGTAGAGAAGCGTGCAAGGGCTGGACTAGCCACCATGGTCCCAGGAGCATTAGTCATCCACACCCTCACCACGGCGGAACCCTCACAGCCTCGACCGGAGGCCGCGGGTGATGTGGAGCAAGTTTCACTCGAGGAAGAGCGGCCTGAGCGCACAGTTCAGCTGGGTCGAGATATGACAGCCCTCGATCGGCAATTACTGCATTTGGACCTGAGGAAATGCCTGGTATCGCCCCAACTGTTGTGGAACACTGGCTGAATGCAAACTCTTATCACAGGCCAATCATCCAGAAGAAGTGCCATATGGGCCCAGAGAGAGCGGTCGCTGCCAATGCTGAAATACAGAAGGTTCTAGAAGTTGGGTTCACTCGAGAATGCCAATACCCTAAATAGATCTCGAATGTGGTGTTAGTGAAGAAACCCAATGGGACCTAGAAAATGTGTATGGATTTCACGGATTTGAATAAGGCATGCCCGAAGGACCGCTATTCGCTGCCGAAAATTGATAAATTGATGGACGCAACGGCCGGACATGCCTTATTGAGTTTCATGGACGCTTTCTTCGAGTACCGCCAGAAACCTCTCTGCCCAGAAGATCAAGAAAAGACTGCGTTTATCATAGACCGCAGCCTCCACTATTATAAGATTATGCATTTTGGATTAAAGAACGCAGCGCTTGGTTAATAAACTGTTCGAACCCCTCATTGGCAAGACCATGGAAGTCTACGTCGACGACATGATAGTAAAAAGTAAGACCGATGGGGACCATAGCCATGATTTAAGGAAGATGTTCGATGTACTACGAGCCTTCAGCATGAAGCTTAACCCCAAGAAGTGCATATTTGGTGTACGGTTAGGCAAATTTCTCGGCTTCATGATCAGCAGTTACAGAATCGAAGCTAACCCAGGCAAGATCCAAGTCGTCTTCAACATGAAGCCACCACGGAGTGTAAGAGAAGTGCAACGCCTAACTGGCTGCATAGCCACCTTGGACGGATTTATGTCTCGGTCTACAGATAAGTGCCAGTCGTTCTTCCGCGTCTTACGACAGCGGGCTAACTTTATTTGGGACGAGTAGGCTAACGAGGCTTTCCAAGAATTAAAGACCTACCTGGCTCAGCTGCCTAAAATCGCCAGCCTCATGGAGCGGGAAATTCTAGTCCTGTATTTAGCCGTTTCAGAGCACGTGGTCAGCGCTGTTCTCGTAGTGGAAAAGGCTAAGGAGCGGATCCCTGTGTACTACGTGAGTCACGCCTTAGCACGCACGGAAGTGAACTACCCTCTTATAGAGAAGTTTGCCTATTCCCTAGTGATGGCCAGTTGGAAGCTGAGGCCCTACTTTGAGGCTCAAAAGATCCTGCTGCTAACCGATCAGCCCTTGAAGATCGTCCTTCAGAAGTTAGATGCCTCAGGGCGGCTCTTGAAATAGGCTGTCGAACTGTCACGCTATGACTTGGCCTTTGAACCACAGTGGGCCATCAAAGCCCAGGCGTTAGTTGACTTTTTAGCCGAGAATACAATGCCAGCTGAGAAAAGTGATTTGTACCCGCGGCCCTAGAACTTGTATGTAGACGGCTTGTCCACCAAGGATGGGAGTGGGTCGGCCTTATCATTGAAAGTCCCACCGGGTACAGTACGAGCACGCTTTGAAGCTCATGTTCAAAGTGTCCAATAATGAAGCAGAGTGCGAAACCCTCATCGCGGAAATAGAGCTATGTTACACTGTAGGGACGGACTCTGTCAAAGCCTTCTCTGACTCCCAGTTTGTCGTCAGCCAACTCAACGGCGTATATGAAACAAAGGACGACACCATGGCCACATATGTTCGGCGGATTTACTAAAGCACTTTACAATCACACATATCCCTCGCTCAGAGAATCGACAGGCTGATGCCCTGTCTAAACTAGCAAGCTCGTCCGATGACGGAAGCCTAAAAACATTCAGTGGTAGACCCTGACGGAGAGGAGCATCGATCTACATGAAGTGTTGTGGTTAGACAGAAGCTTGACATGGATGGATCCTATCCGCGCATACCTCACTAACGATACCCTTCCCTCGGATTCCAAAGAAGTAGATAGAGTGAAGAAGAGGTCAAACTGGTTTATCCTATATGAGGGGATCCTATACAAGAGATCTTTCGCCCAACCCCTCCTACGTTGTGTGACCCCAGAGGATGGGAAAAAGATACTGGAAGAGCTGCACGAAGGCGTTTGCAGCACATGCCGGAGGCCACGTCCTAGCTGTGACGGTCATTCGAACTGGCTACTGTTGGTCTAGCTTACGGCAGGATGCTATGACACTAGTGCAGACATGTGATAAATGCCAGAAGTTTGCCCCATCTAACGAGTCCCCTCTACCCCCATGATGCCAATCGTCAAGCAACTGTTACAAAATCAAAAGCAAACACGTCATCTTAACGTTAAGTAAATTTCATAATATTTGTCTCTTTACCCCCTTAATAGGAGCAACAATGCAAGCAATACCAATTAATAATGTAACCTAAGACTAAATGGCTAATAAGGACTATATTCTAAAAACTAGCTTAAACCAGATCCTTGTTTATAAACATAATGCAAATAACATCATCTCACCTCCAAAGCTCAAGTCCAAGTATCTCTCTGTAGAAAAGACAGTGATAACTGCACCAAGGAACAAAAAGAAAGTTGCATATTAGAAGAGACCATGGTCATACCTGTAGGGCACCAAAGGTATAAGAACAAAGGATAAAGGCCGAATCCTCCCAATTATTAGGAACTCTACTATGTTCTAAACAGAACTATGCTATGCTTGTAGCTAAGATTGCTTCCAACTACTCATGAGCCCATACATCCATCAAATGTTGAAATTACAAGCCTTAACTTCATTACTGTCACTTTAAGAATAATAAGAACTCCAAACAGTCACCAATCCAGAACAAATTACTCATCTCAAAGCACTTTACATTCAGTGGTTTTCGGGTATGACAAGCTAATAACCCTCCAGCTGGTTGTGGCCTAATGCAATAGCACTAGAAATTAAAATGCAGAAAAAGACGATTGTGAACGAAGTATGCCATCGACACCCAGCATGATAACTAATAAACAACAACAAATGAATATGCCAATAATTTTTACGGAAGAACTCACACACACCACAGTACACAATCAATGTTTGGAAGAAATGGGATTTAGGTAGTTAAGCTTGTGAGTTTAATAGAGTTTATTCAAAATGTTCCAAAATTGGCCATGGGGGGGGGGACATTGTTTCAATAAGAAAGTAAACACATAAGCTGGACAAGTGCCCATGGAAAACTAAGAAAGAAATGATAACTAAAGTGACATAGGTCAAAAATCCAATGGAACAATGACAAATGAGGGTAAGGAGAAGTACAACACAATGGAGACAAGGAGCCACAAAATGCAAGTAGACAATACGCTACAAAGGTCAAAGGAGAATACTAGCATGATTAATGGACCAAAATGTCTATAAAGAGAAAGGGTACTTACCTTTTCCAAATTTACTACTGATGGAAGCTGCAAGCTAAGACCAACTACCACCTCTATCATAAGGAACAACAATCCTCATTGAATTCATAGCAAATTTATCATTTTAATCAAAAAGACACATGATAAATTGCATACTAAAGCTGACATATCATCTATGTGCAGAGTATTACGCAAACGCACATTGAAGATGGAATTATGATAGATAGGAAGCTAAACTTGAGAAGGATACATCATATTTTAGACAGAAGGAGTGGCTTATCAAAACTATCCATATGCATTTACATTTTTCCCTTTTTTTTTTACTTTCTTTGTATCCACATGATTATGCACATAACAAACTCAACATATACAAACACAAAGTCTAAGCTACCGTCAATTGCAACTGATGTGGATTCCTCACAAGCACACACCATAAGTTTCTATTCCTAAACCTAGCGTGAAAGTTTCTAACCAAATCAAGTCAACTGTACTTACTTAAAAACTACAGAGCTATGTCATCTAATGTTCATTTGCAAGGAAATTCAAGTGAAGTTTTAACAAAAGCAAAGACAAAAGTGCTTGCAGTAGAAATGTCAGTAAATGAAGGGTTGTTCATATGAAAACCAATTTACAGCCCCTGATACAACATAGACTCTTCAACTCTTCATCCCTTGTATTCTTCCTTTTTGAATTCCCTTAATGTTATTGCTGTTGGGAATGTCTTAATATATTCCTTGCAACACTCCTTTTAGTTCATATTAAACTTAAAACTTCAGGGTTCAATTTAATTATTGAAAGCACACATACACTTCTTTAGGTCTATTCATCAGGAGAATAACCCCAAAAAGCCCCATGAATAACCCTAAAAATAGCCCCACAAAGGCCCCAGAAATAACCAAAAAAATAACCCTATAAAGGCCCTTTTCTTGTGTTATTACTAATCTAAATACTCCCCTTCTCCTAAAATGCCCAAATAGATGCCATCTGAGGGGAAGGGGATGGAAAATTAAAGCAAAGCATCACTGACCTTTACATGGAATTTTTTTTTTTTTCACTCACATTAGAGGATTGTGGACTATATATTTCCTTAAAAAGATGACCAATGTGCTTCTTTCTTAAAATTCAGGATATTTAACTCCAAAAAGAAAAGAAAAGAAAATCAACAATTTAATCAATGAATACAATTGAGGTTTTCCCCCTTTGATTCTTTAGGTTCCAGGTTAAATTTAGCTTCACATTCTTAGTGGCGACAAACTACCATAAGTTAAAATGGTTCATAAATTCATCTCCAAACTAACTCCAACTTCTGCTACTGAAAACACTTGTTTACAATAGAATTAAGAATGCTGAAATAAACCAACAATTAAATTTCCAAATAACCATGCCCACAAGGCCATAAAATCGACATAAATTGAATACAAACAAAGGGGCAAAACTAAGAAAAGAGACTTCAAATTGTGGAGTTCAAGTAACACACTAAAAAGGAATCTAAACTTGATAGGCATAGGAACCTAAAAGCCAAACTAGTTAATGCCTTGCAATAGCATTGGTTCAAACATTAGCAGCCATAGTGTACGTAAAGTTTATCAATCTAAATTGACATGTCCAATGGAACCACCTTGATTTCAATAGTTTTCTCGCATCTTTTGTTTGAGAGAGGAAGTGGCAAGGAAGACTAAGAACCAAAGTCTAACACTCTATGCTCCAATCAAACCACAAAGCTTTGTTTCACTTCAATTTATTTGTTGACATCCTAAACTCATCAACTCCATCCTAGGGCCTACCACCCCACAAATTCTAAAAATCAAATCCAACAAAATGTAATTCAACTCAATTGGGGTTGGATCACAAATAAATTGGGCAAAAGAAACACATTCAACAGTAACACCTTAGTCACTTAATCAAAAAAACCCCTTAGTCATAGACACAGTTTTCTAAAGCACCAAAACTTAGAGAACATATAAGAGGTGCTCACAATGTAAGAAAAGTCCTTATCAGGATCAGTGTTTTCATCATCACCATCTGGAGGAAAGTAAGCCTCACCCTCTTCAAGCTCAATGCCTATCATCTTTCTCCTCAACACTCCAAAAAACACAACAAAAACAAAAATTCTTACCCACACTAACAATCACTAGATTATCATCCAACACACCACAAATGCACTTCTCAAACCCTAAAAATCAATCCTTCAAGAGAAAGACACACCTTTTTTTCTGTATTTAAATAAGCAAAAGATGATCAATCCAAGGAGATATCAAAATCCCACTTCGGAAATCCAAAACCCAGAAAAACCCATGAAGCAAATCCCTCAAAACTACCATTATACGCCACAATCTGTGTGTTTTCCCCACTACAACCAAGGGGGGAAAAGCCTGAACAACAACAACAACCCTAACAATAGCCCCTCACCAAAACAGCCAAATTCATTAATCAAATTTACAATATGAACACAACAGACAGTCTTAACTAAATGTGCTTCAGCTCTCTCGCTCTAAGTTTCTTTCTCCCTCTTCTTTCCCTCTCCAGGATTTTTCGAGTCCTTGGTACCGTTTCAGAAGTGCCCAGAAAAATACAAAACCAAAATAAGTTTTTGGGGTTGTCGAGATTTTCTTGCTGCCTCAGTTTTTCTGGGGGTCAACATTCAGAGACTGACGTAACCTGAAAAGGGCACATCGGGAAGATTTTCGTAATGGGATGGCATTGGAGTGTCTTCTAGAGGGGTTCAAGAAAAATCAACAGCACCAGTTTCAATTTCGAACAAAATCGACGGCACCACAAAATCGAACAAAAACTAGTTTCAATTTCGTAAAATCAACGTACCTAATTTTGACATTACCTAAGAATCAAAGAAAGGCTTGATTGGAGTGGTTCAAGCAGCAACACCTGAGCAACAGCTTCGAAGAGTAGCAATAGACTTGAACGCCGGTGGGCAGACGACGGCAGAAGTAGACTTCAAGCACCAGCACGACGGGACTTCAAGCACTGGCACGGCGAGAACACTGAAGATGAGCTATTGCGGTGAGGGCCAGGTTTTCGAGCGAATTGAGAGTGAGAAGTGAATAGTGTAACCAAATTAGCAAGTGGAACTCCTTTTGACCGATTTAACTTCTCTCTCTTTTCCTTTTTCTGGCTTGTTCAACATTTTAGTTCGAAATTTCACGAAATTATTGGGGGGAAGCTCAGCAGCCAATTTTTTTTGGGTGTTCCAAGGCCACAAAAATATCAAAGATGCTGTCTAATGTAGATTAAAAAAGGCGAACATTCAGTTTTCATCGCCTAAATGCTACAAAGGGCACAAAAGGACTGCAAAATTATTTTTATTACCCTTTGGTATGTTGAAGATGTCAAAACTAATTTTGTCGCCCTTTAACAAAATTTTCATGGCCCAATCCCTTTTTTCTTGTAGTGTTAAGTCACTAGAGGTCCATGTCTAATTTACTTCTTTCTTGAGTTTTGCTGTGGTGGCCTTCTTAATTTAGTCAAATCTTCAATGAAATCTGAAACATAGGTAAGACATCCAATAAACCTTTTATTTCTAGACCTAGGGATCAATTTCTTATTCAGCGTAAATGTACTTGTTCTCACCAAGAATAATATTAGGATCAATGTATCTTTGGGTGACAGCTAGGACATCATCTTCGTACTGTTCTATGGTCTTAGAAAAGACAATGATATTATTGATATAAACTTGACAACAATGATTAAGATCTTTAAAGATGTTATCCATTCTTCTTTGAAATATTTGAGGTGCATTTGTAAGACAAATTGGATTACTACCCACTCATAATGTCTTTCAGTGGCACTAAAAGCAATCAAAGGAATGCTTTCTCCATCCATTTTTATTTGCTAATATCCACTTTTGCAATCATTTTTGAGAACCAAGAGGCTCCTTGAATTCTATTAAAAAGAATTATTTTGTTAGGAATATAATAACCATAAAAGATAGTAATATCATTAAGCTTTTTGTAATTAATTACTATTCTAGCATTTCTTTTTCTTTAGTATGATTTCTTACCATAAAAGCAGGACTAGTGTAAGGACTCTTACTATTTCTAATTAACCCTTTATCTAACAACTATTGATTTACTTATCAAATTTTTAGATATCCTGGTGTGTATATTTCATTTTTTTGACTCACATAATAGTGTTGGAATTTAACAAAGTAATCTTTGCAAATGTCTTATCTTTATCTTAAAATTTTAGAGGATTATCAAAGCATAGTTCTTTGCATAATTGCTCTAGTTGTTCAGCATTCTGTTCTTTAATGGATAATTCAAGTAGTGAGATTGCTAGTATTACCTTCTCACCATGTTGGCTGCATGTAAACTCAATCTTCTGATGAGTGTAAGTCTTACTTAATTTTTCAATAGGAACTAAGTGCAATTTCTTATGAATATTATTTGATTTATGGTCTGTGTGCATGGGGAATATAACCTTTAAAAATCATTTCCAATAATCATATCATGAGAGGGTAAATTAGTAGCCTATAAAACTGGTATAATGCATTGGACTCTTCCTATTTCTGTGGTTAATCCTTCTATGGCTTCGTGATGGCTCATTATGCTATTGTCAACTGTCTTTACTTGTAAAGAATTCTCGTCTTTTTTCCACATGTTGGAAATAAAGATCTCTATAGCTATATATATATATATTTTTTTAATAATTCATCCTCATAAATATGCCCACTAACAGTTCTTATTTTGTACCCAATGACTTTTCTATCTAGACTCATACTTCGATCTACACTGTCTCTTATGGGTTCAAACCTCATTCTACTCATTTTCATTGGTCATAATAACTGTATCATCATCTTTGAGTTCTTTAGTAGTTGAAGATCCTTCTCCCACTCTAATCTTGCACTCATATTTTTTAATAATTGGGGTTTAATAGTAATTTTATCATTCTTATCAATTTTTATTACATTTTTCTTATTGATTTTTGTGAGATTGGCAAAGCTAGATATCCAAAACCTATTCATTTTTATCCCATGCAGATTAGATTTTATGCTTTGAATATTTTACATTCGAGTAAGACTTTCCAATTTTTCTGCCTCTATCACCATTACCTTAGTCTTTGGATCTATAGTATTATCTAATTTGTAGATTATTTTTCAAAATATCCTTAGTGGGTATCCTCCTCTTTTCATGTCTATCACAGTTGTTTTTACCTTAAGGGATAGGAAGTAGTTAACAAATTCATTTTTTTGGCTTACATAATATCCAGGTTGGCAATTGAATCCTACGAATTCATTACATGAATGGGTATTAATATCTTTGTGATAATTTGATTATTAAATTTGGTGTGTCTAATATCACGAAGTAAAGCATGAAGATCAATATCTTTGCCATAATACTATAAATGAGGAATTTACACTTAGACACTTCCAACATGGATATACCTATACTTTCTATCTTTGTTATGCTTAAGAATGTTTTCCCATTTAATGAGATTAAATTCTCCCACATTATACTCACAATCTTTTATTTCTAAATCTCCTTCTATCATTTTGGAACCATACTTACTTTTTAATTGAAAGATCGATTTTTTATCGATTATATCTTTTTGAATTATAGAAACGACCTAATCTCCTTTGACATTTTTATTCTCATTGTCTGTAATAAGTTTTTCTCCTTAAAGATCACCAAGATTACTTGAGGTACTTTCCATAATATGACTAGCTGCTTCGTATTCGTCTTCTAGTATAATCTAACAATTTGCTTGTTTTTTTTAGGGCTAGATTTAGCGTTTCTTCCTCGCTAGGCTCAAAATAATTTAGACTATCTAAAGTTTCGATAAGCTTATTATTCTTCCTATTTTTGCATTCATTTGTATAATGACATACTTCTTTGCGTGCCCAACACTAATAGTTATTTTTTCCAACAGGACAATAAGCGGCTTTCTAAAAATTCTTCTTTTTTTAAGGCTTGGTTTGCAATATTTTCTTTTATATTTCTGTTCTCTTTGCTTGTTAAAGCTTTTGGCTTATAAAACTTCTTTTTCTTCTCCTCTCAGGTTTCTTTTCCCATTGGTGAGGGTTATCCCAATGGGCTAGAAATTGGTTCTTCATTTTCTTCTATTTTTCACCCATTTTCTTAGATAAGAGATTCTTGTACCAAGGGTGTCAGTGATATCTACTTTCTTGGGCCATGCAATGTATTTTTCATTGATTTTTGAATTGATTGGATATGGTAATGTGTCATAAAACATATCAACATTGGTCTTATCATGCTCAATTTTGTAATAATATTGACTAAATTTGATCGTATAATTCTCCAGATACCTTATATTCCATAATTCTACATCATTAATCTTTCTTTATCATTGTCTTGCTTTTTCTTCGGAATCAGGTTTAGTCCCGATAAATTCAATTTCTGTTTTCTTAGATAATTTTTTGAACATAGTAGCTGGTGTTTCCGTCATTCTTAATGCATTTTTATTTTCTTCACCTAATGAGTCAGACCAATAAGTTATAGTACTAGAAAAACTCTACTTGATATATTAACAAAATTTCCTACAGGCCATGTGGTATTCAAATTCAAGACACTATTCATATACTTTTTTCAATGTTCAAATATTTTCTCTCTTTTGCGGGCTTCATCTATGTTTAGGATATATCCCGTTTGCCTAGTCGAAGTAAGGTCAATCCCTTCGAAGGACATAGTTTTCCTTGGGATGAACCTAAAAGTAAAATTAATTGTACATCCTGCTAGAACGTACTCAGATCTCATGAATGGGTATTTCTCTAAACGATTCACCAAACTTTTCAGGCTTTGGGATTACATTATTAACCATATTGGACTCGATTTCGTCCATGTTGAGTCCTTTTACTGTTTCATTGATTTCATCGTCAAATACCATTTCATCATATCTTTTATCGAGTTTCTTTCTAGTTTCTTCTAAAGGAACAATATTAAGATCCTCTAGTTTAATTAGGATCATCTGCTGATATGTTTGTTCTTTTAATTGGACGTTATTTGTTTCTTCATTATTATTGGATAATACATCTTATTTATTCACTATTACGCTCATAATTTTGTTTAATTCTTCAGATGTTTTGTTCTTTATCAAACATATTTTGTAATTCTTCGAGATTATACTGCTTATACTACATCTTCTTCTTCTTTCTCTATATTCTTAGAATGATTTTTAGTTGATTTTTTAGTTAATTTTTCTCCTACATCTTTTTGGATTTATATCATGCAAAGGAAATGATTTTTTGTTTTGTGGGATTTGAAATGGACATTTACGTTGAAATGAACTACTAATACTTAAATCAGATTTTCCACTGCATCTAATCTCATTAATTAAGGAAAGATGGAGTATAGACAATTGCTTCTTAATCTTTTTAACTTAAGTCTTAATTTTTTTGCTAACTTGACTATTAATTCTAAAACAATATCAATGATATGGTTTAGTTGCGATGCTACTACAGTGGTTTCTTCTGGTGAGTGCACAATACGTGAATAATTAGGGGTAAGAGAAGTAGATGACGATTCAAGCATTAAATATAGTTAATTAGCTTAATTAATTATTAATTAGCTTAATTATCTTTATTTTTTTGGTTACATAGCTCTGATTCCAATTAAAAGAGAGTATCGAGTAGTACTTATGAGAAAGTTATCACATGCACAAAACAAAAATGTTTCAAAGTAAGCTTTCACAGATTGGGGTCAAATATGCAAGTATGAAATGCTTAGGGTACTTGGCATAATTTAAAAAGATAGGTTTTGTCCAGTTTGGTCCCAAAAAATATTTACCCAAAATTGGATGCACTTGAAAATATTTACTAGAAATTGTGGGTAGGGAAAATTATTTGTCCTAACCTCAATGGCCCAAAAAATAATTTATCAAAAATATGTTGAACTCGTTGCTAATTTGTATTTCTTTAAAATAATGTTACGGTATATCTCATAGCTAGTGTTCATAAGAAAACTTACAACTTTTATTTTCAGGGGCAAAACAAAGGTCAAGAAGTGATCAGTAGGAGGTAAACTACATTTGAAAAAGACAACATGACATATGACATTCAGATGACACATTTGATTTGAACAAATGTAAATTTTAAATCAAAGTAAGAAATCATCGTATCCCCAAAAAAACAAACTTTTTACATATAGGTTTCATGTATCTTCCTGTTAACAGTTGCGTTTGGATACAATCTACATAATTGATCCGCATATGATATGTTGCAATTTCTTGTAAAAGATTTGCTGATTTCCCGTAGTTATCTTGAGTGAGATTTTTTTTTTTTTTTATCATAAAACACTACAATTTAATTGCAAATTTTTCCGAGATGCCGCGTTGTAGTAAATATTAGACTAATCCTTTGAAAAACTAAGCAAAGCAACTGTATAAATATATACAAATTAAATCACATTATTTAATAAAAAAATTACAAATGGACAGAAAAATACCTCTCACAACTAAAGAGATGAATGTAGAGAAAGATTAAATTGCTGATCGATTTCGGAGAAGGAGGAAGTCAAAAAATGGTAGGACCACTGAAATCGCTATCATTCCGATCTTCAAAAAGCAAGAACATCCTTTTAATAGAAAACGTCAAGAATATTTAACACATAAAGATGGGAGGAAAAGTTGGTCACCAGTAGTGCCGCCGATATTCACATTAAATTTTTGTTAAGTTGTGTGCGCGTAAAGTTTATTCATCTACAAAAAGACTATTTTTTATCTTATGTGATTTATGACAACTTTTTAAAATTTTCATCACGTCTAGGTACATTGGGGAAAAATTGTTTTCATATTGAAAAATTTATATTTTCGTCCATGAAGTTTTTGCACAATAATTTGTAGGGCCCACAAAAGTTAGAAATTAATTTAGAAGTCCATCAACATGTTAACCAATAGATTTACAGGTCCCAAGGTGACCAAACTGTCCTTTACCTTTTCTTTTTTGTTTTTTTACTACTACTACAACAACAACAACAACAACAACAACTACTACTACTACTACTACTAATAATAATAATAATAATAATAATAATAATAATAATAATAATAACAATAGCAGCAATAATAATGGGGTCATTTAAATTTTCATTGATATAGGTCGTGACGTGACCAATGTGCATGTCGCCTTGTTGTTGTTATTGTTGTTTTTGTTGTTATTGTTGTTATTGTTGTTGTTGTTTTATTAGTGTCACCGTTGCTATTATTGTCCTTGTCGGTTTTTTTGTTGTTATTGTTATTATTATCGTCATCTTCATCATTATCATTATCACTATTATTGTTATTGTTGTTATCATTGCTATTACTGTTATCACTATTAAGTAAAATAAAAATATAAAAGATATTTTGGCATTTTAGGGCCTACAATAATATGTATATCATACTCATGACGGACCTATAAGACTATTTATTCAAATGTTGACATGCATTTAAATTATTTCTGATTTCCATAGGTCCGATAAACTGCAAAAACTCAGTGGAGCAAAAACTTTTTTTTGGGGGATATATTGCGGGGGGGGGGATCTTCATTACAGGGGTGCATTTACAGTGGCCACGAAACAACCAGTAGCAACAAACCATATTTAAAAGTTTGTATAAAAAATCTTTAAAATTTTCAGATAAAGATTTGTAAAATTAATTGATACTCGTAATTTTAAAAAGTTCAAAAATAAGGGAGCCTCGTTTAGAAGTTGTGACTCTGTGCTACTTTATCACCTTGCTGGAGTTCTATCACAATGAGTTTTTGCCATGTACATTCTAATTGCACTTCGTGTCACCTCATCCCAAGAGCTTCCAACTAGCCTCCGACTATTATTCAAGGCTATTTTGCTGTAAAACACTTCTTAAGTATGTTGTTTTGGTTAAAAAGTTATATTATTATGTATTAATTAAATTTGTTTATCCGTTATTTTTTACAACTAGAAAATTGCGCATATTATACGCTTTCATGGATATAGTCGATTTGATTAGTATGTCATTTTGAACCTGTCGACATACCCGACGAATACTAGAGTTTTACAATTCATAATCAAGTCTCACTATTAAAAATTTGACATTTTTAAATTATTTAATATGTTGTTTTTGATCACGGCAATACACTTAAAAATATTTTGATACAAGGCATATATAGTCACTCCATTCAAAAGACTTGGAGTAACTCTTATTAAGGAATTATTGTATTATTATATTACGGTAGGTTTTGTGTATAATTCTATTTCTTATCACATACCTATTAGTGTTGTATCTAAGTTAGGTAACTTGATAGCTACGCTTGGGGCAGGAGGCGGCTAGGGCTACGGAAGGGTCGACTAGGCTCTCTTTTGTATATATTCTCATGCATATGCAGTTCATAATACAGAAGAAAGACAGAGACTTCATTCATCTCGATTTCTCCTTTACGATTTATTTCATGGTATCAAAGCTGATCTTGGCATAGTAAACTCATTCAAAAAAAAAAAAGAAATTCCTTGCATCAAGGACCGAGACCATGGGTGATGATGGCAAGAAACCACTTTTTATTATAGATGCTCAATCACCATATTTCTTACACCCTTCAGACTCACCTGGAGCGATCATCACCACGATTAAGTTTGATGGAAGAAACTACAAGCTGTGGGAACAAGCCGTACAAACGGCTCTATTGGCCAAGAACAAAATTGGTTTCATAGATGGAACCATAACTGAGCCAATAGATAAAAGCTCACCCGAAGGAAGAGCATGGATCATGGTGAACTCCATGGTCACGTCTTGGATAATCAATGTGATCGATCCAAGGCTACATACAAGTTTTGCTTATGTTAAATCTGCCCAAATTTTATGGGAAAGTATTCATAAGCGCTATTCGGTGCCAAATGTGCCTAAAATACATCAGTTAAAGGCTCAAATCGCCTCTCGTAAACAAGATAAGCAAGAGGTAGTTGAGTTCTTTAATAGACTTGTAGGATTACGGAATGAACTCGGAAATTATGTGAAAATTCCGACATGTAAGTGTGAGGCAACATCAAAAATCGCAAAATTTATTGAAGATGACAAAGCACACCAATTCCTAATGGGATTGGATGATGACTCTTTTTCAACCGTACGAAGTCAGATTTTAGTCCCCGATTCTCCTCCCTTGGATAAAATTTTCAATTTGGTGCAACAAGAAGAGAATCATAGAATAGTAATGATTGGACGAGACGACAAGCAAGACTCCATGGCTGTGTTTGCGGTGTTGCATCAAGCAAAAACCCAAAGCTCACATGAAAAACCCACATGTACACACTGTCGGAAGTATGGGCATGAAGAACGTAACTGTTATGAGCTCGTCAGTTACCCCACAGGCTGGAGTAGCCGAGGAGGAAGAGGTGGCCGAGGCCGGGCACGTGGCGGATGCGGTGCGAGTCACAGAGGAGCTGGTTGCGGACGTGGGGGTCGAGAAGTTGCCAATGCGGTGCAACCTGCTGTGCAACCGTTCATCGAACACGGCCCAGAGGAGCACAAAGTTCCCAACTTCACCGCCGAGCAGGTACAAAGGCTTTTGAATCTAATCGAGACTCCAAAGTCTAACCTTGACAAGCTTTCAGGTAATGGTGTTTGGCTCCTTGATACTGGGGCATCCTGTCACATGACAGGAATCGAAAATCTCTTGCATAATGTATGTAACCTGTGGAGTTGCCGAATAGGACACAAACGTTGGCCGTAAAAAGGGGATTGGTACATCTAAATCCTAAGTTAACGTTACGAGATGTCCTTTATGTTCCTAATCTTAAATGCAGTCTAATATCTATTGCGCAATTACTTGATATTTGTTGCACTGTGATATTCAGCCCAAAACTGTGTGTGATACAGGACCTTACTACGAGGAAGCTGATTGGTGTGGCTAAGCTAAGAGGGGGCTATATTACTACAAGAATGAAGCGACTGATGGAGCTTAAGTTAACAAGGTCTCTATGTATGAACTTTGGCACTGCCGTCTCGGGCATCTTCACACCAAGTTTTGTCAAATTTTTCTAATAGTTTTCAAAGTATTCCTACTAGTAAGAATAGTCTATGTCATGTGTGTTGTCAGGCAAAACAGACTCGTGCTAGCTTTCCTATTAGTGAGAATAATGCTATCAATTGTTTCGATCTAATTCATTGTAATATTTTGGGTTCATACCGCAGAGATCGTTTTGTGGTGCTCAATATTTTCTTACTATTGTGGATGATGCTTCTAGAGGTGTTTGGGTTTACCTTATGAAAGAAAAAAGCAAGGCCTCCTAAATAGTGAAGGATTTTTATGCTATGGTTAAAACCCCATTTGAGACTAGAGTCAAAACCATTCGGAGTGATAATGGAAGTGAGTTCACATCAAGACCAATGAAAAATTTTTATGCTGAAAAAGGAGTAGGGCATCAGACCAGTTGTGTCAATACACCACAACAAAATGGTAGGGTTGAAAGGAAACATAGGCATATATTGAATGTTGCTCGAGCCTTGCGTTTCCAAGCCAAACTTTCCATTGATTTTTGGGGAGAGTGTACACTTGCAGCCGCTTACCTAATAAACCGGACACCATCCTCAATCCTAAAAGGAAAGACACCTTATGAGGTTTTATTCAAAGTCAAACCATCTTATGAACATATAAAGGTTTTTGATTGTTTATGTTATGTTCACCATTATCAAAGGCATAAAGATAAATTTGGTGCTCAGGGAAGGAAGTGTGTTTTTATTGGGTACCCATATGGTAAAAAAGGTTGGAAGGTATATGCTATTGAGACTGGTGATATTTTTGTAAGTAAGGATGTAACATTTCAGGAAAATACATTCCCTTTTGAAGAATGCAAGTAGGCAGAAAAATCAGCACTTGTTCCATCTAATGGAATGAATTTTATGGATGATGATTTATGGGAGACTCGGACTGAGCACACTTCACCAGCGAGGCCACAATCAGTGACTGGGGGTGTTGGGCTGCAAGAAGAATCCAACAGCACGGCTTAAGATGTGTCCTCGCCTAGTGATGGGCCTGGTCTCCAGTCGGCTATCGATAGTGGGACTGCTAGGACTGGGTCTTCGGCTCCCAGGGTCGACGACAAGGGGAGAGCCCAACCCAACGGATCACGCTTAGCCGTGTTGCCAACTGGACCGCGATATGATGAAAGAAGACAAGCCGAGCCCAACACGAAACTCTCCCCAGGGCCTGAAACTGAGCCAACAGTTGTGATAGGGCCTACATCTACGCATCCCACTTTAGTTGAGGCTACCAGACCGAGAAGAGATAAGAAACCACTGGGACATCTTCATAACTACGTCTGCTACAACACTAGCATCAAGACCCCCTCTTCTTTGGTATCGCCACCACAAAAGGTTCCTTCCGGTAAGCCTTATTCAATAGCAAATTATGTTGCATGCAATAAATTTTCAAAGGTGCATAGATGTTATTTAACTAATATTTCTAAGATTGTGGAGCCCAAGTTTTTTCATAAAGTAGTTAAAAGTGCTGAATGGAGAGAGGCTATAGCAAAGGAAATTGAAGCCTTAGAACACAACAATACTTGGAGTCTTGTGGAATTACCACCTGGAAAAAAACCCATTAGCTGCAAATGGGTTTACAAAGTAAAATACCATTTAGATGGCAGTATTGAGAGATGCAAGGCTCGTCTAGTCAGTCACGGTGATGAACAGATTAAGGGCTTCGACTACAATGAAACCTTTGCTCCAGTGGCAAAGATGACCAGCATTCGATGTTTTTTGTCCGTTGTAGCTGCTAAAGGTTGTGATTTACATCAGATAGATGTCCACAATGCATTCCTACATGGAGACTTAGAAGAGGAGGTATATATGAACTTGCCTCCTAGTTTTCGTTCTCTTACATCAACCAAGGTTTGCCGGTTACATAAATCCTTATCTGGGTTGAAACAGGCACCAAGGCAGTGGTTTGCCAAGCTGTCCTCTAAACTTCTTGAATATGCTTTTATGGGGTCTTATGCTGACTATTCTCTTTTTACTTATAAAAAGGGAGATCATTACATGGCATTATTAGTATATGTGCATGATCTTATTCTCACAGGAAACAATACTGCACTCTGTGACCAGTTCAATACTTATCTAAATACTTGCTTTCATATCAAGGACTTGGGATCATCAAAATACTTCTTAGACATAGAAGTTTCCTGGAATTCAGATGGTCTGTTTCTTAGTCAGTGGAAGTATGCATTGGAGATCATCGATGAATGTGGTTTATTAGGTGCCAAGCCTATTGACTTTCCCATGGAGCCCAACCACAAGCTGGCACTCGCTTCCGGCAACGCCTATCCTGACTCGACACAATACCGGCGGCTTATCGGACGATTAATCTATCTCACTTTGACTCGTCTTGAACTATCCTACTCAGTCCATATCTTGTCCCAGTTTATGCAAGCGCCAAAGGAAGAACATTGGGAGGCAGCCAAGCGAGTTATAAAGTATTTAAAAGGCAATCTTGGTCAAGGGTTATTTCTTCAGAGTAATTATGATCTACAGTTATACACCTATTGTGATGCTGACTGAGGAGTTTGTCCTCTTACTCGATGCTCGTTTACTGGATATTTCGTGATCCTAGGGCGATCTCCTATTTCATGGAAAACAAAGAAACAGACTACCATCTCTCGATCATCCGCCGAAGCAGAATACCGTGCCATGGCCATGGTTGCTAGTGAGTTGATTTGGCTCAAATCTCTTCTTGCATCTTTAGGGGTATTTATGGTGTATCCAATCAAACTGTTTTGTGACAAACCAAGCCACTTTACACATTGCCAAGAATCCTGTTTTTCATGAACAGACTAAACATATTGAAATTGACTGTCACTTTGTTAGAGAACGGATCGTGTCAGGAGAGTTGAATGGCAACTATGTTCCTTCTAAATACCAACTGCCAACATCTTCACAAAAGCGCTGGGCAACAAATAGTTTCATCTTCTTCTAGGCAAGTTGGGCATCGTTAATCCGTATGCTCCAACTTGAGGGGGAGTATTAAGGAATTATTGTATTATTATATAATGGTAGGTTTTGTGTATAATTCTATTTCTTATCACATACCTATTAGTGTTGTATCTAAGTTAGGTAACTTGATAGCTACGCTTGGGGCAGGAGGTGGCTAGGGCTGCGGAAGGGTTGACTAGGCCCTCTTTTGTATATATTGTCATGCATATTCAGTTCATAATACAGAAGAAAGACATAGACTTCATTCATCTCGATTCCTCCTTTACGATTTTTTTCAACTCTTCAACCACATAACCTCACCTTGACCACTGCTACACCAAACCAAACCAACTACAAATGAATGCAACCCAACAGCTGGAAGATAATAGAAATTAAACTACTGAGGGCCTGTTCTTTTCATAGGTAAATTGGGGTGGGTAAAAGGATGAAGTGGGTTGAGGTTGGTTGAGGTGGGTTAAGGTGGGTTGAAGTTGGTAGTTTTTTAAGTTGGTTGAAGTGGGTTGAAGTGTATTGAAGTAAGTTGAAGTTGGTTGAAGTTGGTATATTTTTTTTGTGGTGGGTTGAAGTGGGTTAAAATAATGAGAATGTAATTATATGTGATAATTTATGAAGTTATTGTAATTTTTAGTGCATTGTTTCGTAGAATGGTAATTTCACAATTTTGTAACTATTTTTGTGGAAGTTGGAGGCCGGTACAACTTGTCAATTATTTTTGATGATTTAGGTTACAAAATTTATTGATGACAACGTTTTATATACGGGCCTTTTTTTTCATGGGTAAATTTAAAAACATCAACCGCAACCCACTTTAACCCACTTCAACCTATTTCAATATATTTGAACCAACTTCAACCCACTTCTGTTATCAACTAAAGTTCAATTTATGATATTAAAATAAATTCAACCTACTTCAGCCTACTTCACCCTATCGTAACCTACTTCAACCCACCTCATCTTTTTACCTATCCTGATTTACCCACGAAAATAACAGACCTGTATTCAAAAAATTCAGATGTAACATAAGAAAATAGTATGATCGTAATTGTTACAAAATATATGAGCAATATAAATTTGTTGTTAATTTTAAAATATAGGAGGTGGCACTGATATGTGCTTAAATGTTTGGCGTCGTTTAATTTGTGCGATGCATTCTTATAATCATTTCCATATCTCAATGTCTTCATTTGTGTCTAACTTTTACAAATTGCAATTAGAAATTAAATGATTTCCAAATGTATGGATTTTGAACATGATAAGAAATTATCAAATTTCATAGTTGCAGATGGAATACTTTTTTTTCTCATTTTTTTGGGTCGCGTTCTTTTCGTGGCTCAATTCTAAAATACCATCCTCAACCCACTTCAATCTACTTTCATTATTTTAACTAAGTTTAATTTATCACATAAAAAAAATTCAACCCACTTCAATGTACTTCAACCTACCGCAACCTACTTCAACCTACCTTAACCTACTTCACCCTTTTACCCGCCCTAATTTATTTATAAATACCACCATTTTCAAATCATACTACTTTGTAAAAATAATTAAATCTCACATGACATTTTACAAATTATTAAAATTATAAAGGGGCGGCTTGAAGTTAGTTGAAGTAGGTTGAAGTAGGTTGAGGTAGGTTGAAGTAGGTTGAGGTAGGTTGAAGTTGGTATTTTTTTCAGGTAGGTTAAAGTTGGTTGAAGTGAGTTTAAGTAGATTGAAGTGGATTGAGGTTGGTAAATTCAAAAGAACCTAAGAAAAGAACAGGGCCTGAATCTGCATAAGAATGCAGAGAACAGAATTTTGAAGCTTATCACAATCAGTAGGTAAAAGAATATGAGGAAAGGCTCATCACAATCATAAGATAATATAGAATTTTAAAGCTTAAAATTCTTCATCTTAACAAATAAAAAAATTATTTTGTATTCATATGAGTGCAGAAAAAGTAGCGCATTCACTTAATACTTGCACTGCTTACCTAAATAATTCATGCATCTGTCTGTCATTCATTTGGAGCAATAGATTCTGTATGCTTGTGCACTTTTTCAGAGTGGCGAAAATGTCATTTTGTGATAATTTTTTCAGCTTAAATTGTAGCAAGCTATAGCAAAATATTTAATAAATTGTTCTGTACTTTTTTTCCCCTCAAAGAAGTAAAAAATCAACAAAGATTCTTAGGACAAAATGGTGTAAGAGGCAAGGATGCTACACCTAGCCTCTCAGCTAATGGAGCTAGAATATTTAGCAGCGCTTATAATGTAGATCTGAGTTTGTAGATTTCCGTTCATGTATAATTGGGAGATTCTGCCTCGCGAAATATAATTAAGAGATCTTTTGGAGTGTCGAAGGCAAGGTGGAAGATATTGGAGAGGATGCCAAATTGAAACCTCATCATTAAGTCTATATATGTTATTGTGGCAACTTTTGTACTTGAGAACTTTATTCGACTTCAAGAAAAAGGGTATGACAATCATTCCTAGAGTGCTATGTGGTGAAGGAAGTCACAATTCTCACACATTGGATACATGTAACAAAGTTCCAATGAATGACTTTCGAGCTGCACTACAGGTAGATGAAAAGTAAATTATAAGTTGTATTAGCTATATTCTCTTTTTTTTTTTTCAAAGTATTTATCCTAATAATGTACCAAATGCTATTTCCTAAATTTGTAATTATCAAAAAATGTGTGCTCTAGATATTTCTAATCATAAATATTTTCAAAATTAAATTAATTCTGCAATCTATGTTAAAGATACAGGATATTATAATGTTAATAATAGTAACTATAAACTAAACATATATTCACAAAATATTGGTATATTATCTATATCAGTCAAACAAAGTCATTTGAAATTTAATTTAAAATAACCATAGTATATAAAATACAACTCATAAGAAAATGATCATATTTTAAACCCCAATATAAATGCAAGGTCTCATTTTGTGTGTATACAATAGTTTCACAACTATATAAATATATGTCCATACTTAATTACAATTATCCCTAATTATATAAACTCAATGCGCACCATACAGCATGTCTCGACATATTTTAGCATAATTCAGCATCTTTTAGTAATAAGTACCAGTAAATTTTTATTATAAATTTAAACAAGATGTCCTAAATGTGAGGAAAGATTATAACTGATGAGATATCTGTAGGATTGCTTGCACATTGCGATCAAATTAAAAATTGCGAAGGCTTAATTTGCATCCAGTTAGAACTCATCAAGACATCGACACTACGATGTTCAGTAAGTGAAGAGCTCAAATCTCATAACTTCATGCAATCTGTGCTTTTCATTGTTATCCAGAAATAAAAATAGATTTATTGCGAATATGAATTAGCTCCTTATCTTATATACTTTCAATTATTATTTTGTGTTTTTCCAGTTACAAGAGATTCCTCTATGTGTAAGAATCAGTTCATATGTTATGATTTCATTTTCAGTTATAAATGTACTAATTAAAACTAACAGATATTGACACAACTAGTTCAATATTTGCTCCGTGTATTAAGTTCTCTGGTTTGAGTTGTATGAATAAACAAAATACATGACTAGAGAGCTCTACCACCTAGGAGCCAACGGTTGCTAAGCTCAAGTGAAATGTAAGATCAAAAATAGAAAGGGGGACAAACAAAAGGGAAATTCGGCTTTACTATAGACAATTGGAGGTAAGAGTCAATTCAACTGAAAATTTGGAGTTCCCAAGACCCTTTTTACCTTGTGAAATAGTTAAATATGAGGACTAATAAAATAAAGAGTATTACAAGAAATTAATAGTTAAAGGCTTATGACTAATTTTGTATTCTAAAAAAGAGAAAACAATAATTGACACATACTATGCCTTTGCTTATTTTCTTTTCTTGTTTTTTGAAAAAAGAAAAGGAAATGTAAGATGTCTATCGAATATACTCCCAATTATTGATGAGAATAATAGTACGTGGTCCTAAATGATGAAGTGGTGGGTTCATGACAATAACAAAAAAGGGGGGATAAAAAAGTCCCGCATTTTCCTCTCACGTTTTTCCCCCCGATTATTATGAGGCAAAAAGGCCAAGAAATTCACAAACGAAAGTAACAATCATGGCAAAAATAACCACATGTTATAGGGCTAGCTAAGGGATAATTCTCTGTTGGCCCGGTTTGGCTAGTTAAAGCACCCTAGAGGAGGGGGTTGAATAGGGTGATGATCAATATTACAAAATTAATCAAGTAAAGAGCGAAAAGAAACGTGGACAAAACACAAGCACATTTTTTTAACGAGGTTGGGCCTCAACAGGCTTAATCCCCGCCTAGAGTTTTCTAACTCTAGGATTAACCCGAATCTTTATTAGGAGGGATGATTACAACTCTAGAGTACACCTACTCTAAGTTCCAAGACCCAAATTGACACCCTCAATAAGGTTTGGTAGAGTTGACCATTCAACTTTATAATCTCACCAAAACACTACTTGAATAACTCACAGAACAATAGCAAATTAAAGCTCAATTAATACAATAACAGAGTGTGTTTGAGTATGCCAATGAATGCTTGTCTTGCTTCGTATCTTCAGCTCTCAACCATCTTGCATATTTATAGGCAAGGCTTGGAGAAATAGACGGAAAGTAGCCGTTATGCATATCCAGAATTCAGCTTCAATTCAAGGCCTTGAAGATCCAGTTCAGTGTCACTGAAGATGGCACAAATTCAGCATGCAACAGCTAGTTGATTTGCTTGCAACGGTTGTCCTGATTTTTTGGCAAATTTGGATTCTCTTTGAGCAATTCCTTCCATAATCAAGTCATATGCTGATTTGGGTTCTTCTTAAGCTAATTTTGTTATTCTTTCTATAACCAACTCATATCTTAAATCACAAGATCAAGGAAGTCCCATAATATATCCAAATATGATTAGTAATTTTATAATATCATTATAGAATATAATTAAAGAATAAATATCTAAGCTTCCTTTTTGTCTTTCATCAAAACAGACATAACATATAATATTAATGGATAAATAGAAAGCCAACAATCTCTTCCTTTTTGATGAAAGACAAAACTTCATAAATATTATGGATTCATCAAATAATCAAATTAGCTTACACAAGCGAATTTTTTGACAAGGTGGGCCTCAACAGGCTTAATCCCCGCCTAGAGCTTGCTAACTCTAGAATTAACCCGAATCTTTATTAGGAGGGATGATTACAACTCTAGAGTACACCTACTCTAAGTTCCAAGACTCAAATTGACACCCTCAACAAGACTTGGTAAAGCTGACCCTTCAACTTTATAATCCCATCTAAACACTACTTGAATAACTCAAAGAACAACAGCAAATTAAAGCTCAATCAATACAATAAGAGAGTGTGTTTGAGCATGCCAGTGCATGCTTGTTTTGCTTCGTATCTTCAGCTCTCAACCATCTTGCATATTTATAGGCAAGGTTTGGAGAAATAGACGGAAAGTAGCCGTTATGCATATCTAAAATTCAGCTTCAGTTCAAGGCCTTGAAAATCCAGTTCAGTGTCACTGAAGATGGCACAAATTCAGCATGCAACGGCTAGTTGATTTGCTTGCAATGATTGTCCTGATTTTTTGGTAGATTTGGATTCTCTTTGAGCAATTCCTTCCATAATCAAGTCATATGCTGATTTGGATTCACCTTAAGCTAATTTTGTTATTCTTTCTATAACCAAATCATATCTTAAATCACAAAATCAAGGAAGTCCCATAATATATCCAAATATGATTAGTAATTTCATAATATCATTATAGAATATGATTAAAGAATAAATATCTAAGCTTCCTTTTTGTATTTCATCAAAACAAACATAACATATAATATTAATGGATAAATAGAAAGCCAACAATCTCCCCCTTTTTGATGAAAGACAAAACTTCATAAATATGATGGATTCATCAAATATTCAAATTAGCTTGCACAAGCAAATTTTTTAACGAGGTTGGGCCTCGACAGGCATAATCCCCGCCTAGAGTTTCTTAACTCTAGGATTAACCCGAATTTTTATTAGGAAAGATGATTACAACTTTAGAGTACACCTACTCTAAGCTCCAAGACCCAAATTGACACCCTTAACAAGGTTTGGTAGAGTTGATCCTTCAACTTTATAATTTCACCTAAACACTACTTGAATAACTCAAAGAACAATAGCAGATTAAAGCTCAATCAATATTATAAGAGAGTGTGTTTGAGTATGCCAATGAATGCTTGTCTTGCTTCGTATCTTCAGCTCTCAGCCATCTTGCATATTTATAGGCAAGGCTTGGAGAAATAGACAGAAAGTAACCGCTATGCATATCCAGAATTCAGCTTCAGTTCAAGGCCTTGAAGATCCAGTTCAGTGTCACTGATGATGGCGCAAATTCAGCATGCAACGGCTAGTTAATTTGCTTGTAATGGTTGTTCTGATTTTTTGGCAGATTTGGATTCTCTTTGAGCAATTCCTTCCATAATCAAGCTATATGCTGATTTGGATTCTCTTTAAGCTAATTTTATTATTCTTTCTATAACCAAGTCATATCTTAAATCACAAGATCAAGGAAGTCCCATAATATATCCAAATATGATTAGTAATTTCATAATATCATTATAGAATATGATTAAAGAATAAATATCTAAGCATCCTTTTTGTCTTTCACCAAAACAAACATAACATATAATATTAATGGATAAATAGAAAGCCAATAATCTTCCCCATTTTGATGAAAGACAAAACTTCATAAATATCATGGATTCATCGAACAATCAAATTAGCTTACACAAGCGAATTTTTTAACGAGGTTGGGCCTCAACAGGCTTAATCCCCACCTAGAGTTTCCCAACTCTAGGATTAACCCGAATCTTTATTAGGAGGCATGATTACAACTCTAGAGTACGCCTTCTCTAAGTTCCAAGACCCAAATTGACACCTTCAATAAGGCTTGGTAGAGTTGACCCTTCAACTTCATAATCCCACCTAAACGCTACTTGAATAACTCAAAGAACAATAGCAAATTAAAGCTCAATCAATACAATAAGAGAGTGTGTTTGCATATGCCAATGAATGCTTGTCTTGCTTCGTATCTTCAGTTCTCAACCATCTCGCATATTTATAGGCAAGGCTTGGAGAAATAGACAGAAAGTAGTCGTTATGCGTATCCTGAATTCAGCTTCAGTTTAAGGCCTTGAAGATCCGGTTTACTGTCACTGAAGATAGCATAAATTCAGCATGCAACGGCTAGTTGATTTGCCTACAACGGTTGTCCTAATTTTTTGGCAGATTTGGATTTTCTTTGAGTAATTCCTTCCATAATCATGTCATATGCTGATTTGGATTCTCCTTAAGCTATTTTTATTATTCTTTCTATAACTAAATCATATCTTAAATCACAAGATCAAGGAAGTCCCATAATAGATCCAAATATGATTAGTAATTTCATAATATCATTGTAAAATATGATCAAAGAATAAATATTTAAACTTCCTTTTTGTCTTTCATCAAAACAAACGTAACATATAATATTAATGGATAAATAGAAAGCCAACAATCTCCCCCTTTTTGATGAAAGACAAAACTTCATAAATATGATGGATTCATCAAATATTCAAATTAGCTTACACAAGCGAATTTTTTAACGAGGTTGGGCTTCAGCAGGCTTAATCCCCGCCTAGAGTTTCCTAACTCTAAGATTAACCCGAAGCTTTATTAGGAGGGATGATTACAACTCTAGAATACACCCACTCTAAGTTCCAAGACCCAAATTGACACCCTCAACAAGGCTTGGTAGAGTTGACCCTTTAACTTTATAATCCCACTAAACACTACTTGAATAACTCAAAGAACAACAGCAAATTAAAGCTCAATTAATACAATAAGAGAGTGTGTTTGAGTATGCCAATGAATGCTTGTCTTGCTTCGTGTCTTCAGCTATTAACTATCTTGCATATTTATAGGTAAGGCTTGGAGAAATAGACGGGAAGTAGCCGTTATGCATATCCAGAATTCAGCTTCAGGTCAAGGCCTTGAAGATCCAGTTTAGTGTCACTGAAGATGGCACAAATTCAGCATGCAATGGATAGTTGATTTGCTTGCAATGGTTATCCTGATTTTTTGGCAGATTTGGATTCTCTTTGAGCAATTCCTTCCATAATCATATCATATGCTGATTTGGATTCTCCTTAAGCTAATTTTATTATTCTTTCTACAACCAAATCATATCTTAAATGACAAGATCAAGGAAGTCCCATAATATATCCAAATATGATTAGTAATTTCATAATATCATTATAGAATATGATTAAAGAATAAATATCTAAGCTTCCTTTTTATCTTTCATCAAAACAAACATAACATATAATATTAATGGATAAATAGAAAGCCAACAACCTCCCCCCTTTTGATAAAAGATAAAACTTCATAAATATCATGGATTCATCAAATAATCAAATTAGCTTACACAAGAGAATTTTTTAATGAGGTTGGGCCTCAACAGGCTTAATCCCCGCCTAGTGTTTGCTAACTCTAAGATTAACCCAAATCTTTATTAGGAGGGATGATTACAACTCTAGAGTACACCTACTCTAAGTTCCAAGACGCAAATTGACACCCTTAATAGGGCTTAGTAGAGTTGACCCTTCAATTTTATAATTCTACCTAAATGCTACTTGAATAACTCAAAGAACAATAGCAAATTAAAGCTCAATCAATATAATAAGAGAGTGTGTTTCAGTATACCAATGAATGCTTGTCTTGCTTCGTATCTTCAGCTCTCAACCATCTTGCATATTTATAGGTAAGGTTTGGAGAAATAGATGGAAAGTAGCCGTTATGCATATCTAGAATTCAGCTTCAGTTCAAGGCCTTGAAGATCCAGTTCAGTGTCACTAAAGATGGCACAAATTCAACATGCAACGGCTAGTTGATTTGCTTGCAACGGTTGTCCTGATTTTTTGGCAGATTTGGATTCTCTTTGAGCAATTCCTTCCATAATCAAGTCATATGCTGATTTGGATTCTCCCTAAGCTAATTTTATTATTCTTTCTACAACCAAATCATATCTTAAATCACAAGATCAAGGAAGTCCCATGATATGTCCAAATATGATTAGTAATTTCATAATATCATTATAGAATATGATTAAAGAATAAATATCTAAGCTTCCTTTTTGTCTTTTATCAAAACAAACATAACATATAATATTAATGGATAAATAAAAAGCCAACATTCTCAATTGTAAGCTTGCGTCCTCTTTTGTCTGTCTTGATGCAAGGCACTTAGCTAATATTCTACAAATTGTGATGTATAATTTGTAGTAAAACATTTGTCATTTTGCATATCGAAATTTGTTTGTGTTTAAAAATGTTAAGGTAAGATCATGATATCGTCAGTTGTAATTGTAATGCAGTATAGAGAAATTACCTAGTGTGTTTCTCATTGATTTAGTCTCAGAGTAATTTAACTTATTATTAACAAGAATCGATTTGATTGATACGGAATGAAACCAACGTAAGAAAGGGACATATTCAATCTTTATTACTAGCAAGTAATGTATAAGGAGTCTTGTAAGTACTTACTGGGTTTATATAAGAATGTATGGCAATGTTAGAATAATGATCGACATCCAATTCATGGTACTCAGCTAAAGAAGAACAATTAACTCATCATGAAGTTGGTCGTATGAAACCTACATGAGGAAAGGGATCTGCTGCCTTGCTCCACTCGCCCTACCCAAATTCGAATCGGGAGGAGGTGTTTTCCTTTGCCAATTATTTAGGAGAGGGAGAGGGGTGTGAACTGGGCCTTGTGCCTCACAACTTTGTTCCCTTTCCTTTAAACTTGCTGACCTAGTAGGTTTTCCTTGAAATAGAGGGCTCAATAGGTAGCCCACACTGTTTAAAAAAAGTGGATCACATCGTCAACATATGAAGAGTTACTTAGTTACCCATTCATAAATGGCACCATGCTTAGTGGGCTATTCACGTAATCATGACATAAACCATATGCATAAACATGTATAATATACATAAGAATATATGGTGTATATGTTCCCTCAAACCACAATTATTGATTAACTATAGAGAACTTTTATATTTCATAAGTTTCTCAAAATACAAAACATGTGATACAGCGACAAAAACTTTTGCTATTACATCAATGAATTGTTGAAAATTTTAAAAACAATTACAGAAGTAAATCAGAAAGCCAAAAAAAATCTCACTTGAAGAAATGAAGATATAGGCCCTGTTTCGTAAACAACTGCTAGCTGTTAGCTGTTAGCTGTTTGTATTAGCTGTTAGCTGTTAGCTGTTTGAATTAGCTGTTTATATTAGCTGTTTGAATAGCTGTTTTTAGAAAAAGTGTTTGGTAAAAATTAGCTGTTTCTAAAAAATATGTTGGTAAAATTTCATTTATGTCCTTATTTATGAATTAGTTTTTAATGAGATTTGTGTAATTTTTTTAAACTTATGGATAATTATGTCATTTCCACAAAAAGCTCTTCTCAAAAGGTTAATGGGAATAACTTTTTCAAAAAGAGCTTTTTGGAGCCAAACAGTTATTACAAACAGCTCTTTACCAAACACCCTTTAGCTATTTGACTTGGTCAAAACAGCCAAAATCCTCCCAAACAGTTATTTTTTTCCAAAAAGCTGTTGTTACCAAACACCCTCATAGAAATAACAAGCTTCTTCATCTGGTCATAATTGCTTGGCACACGATTGTTAGGAGAACACATGTCTTTCATTAACTGAACAACTTCACTAAGACAGTTTTGTGGCATATTATAATTAGACTTGATGCTCAATAGCCGAACAGCAGCAGAGAGCTCACTGTGGGTTGAACAACCATCATATAAGAGCTGTTAAGCAACTTGAACTGTATTATAGAATGGTTCTTAAGAACTGCTTCCCTTCTGAATCTTTACATTTTCATTTGCCAACATGGCATCACCAATCATGGACTCCATATGATCTACGTAGCATTCATTGTGGGCATAATTTATATGACTTGAACCACCAGCTTCCCCCATTTCTCTAGTAGAATGTCCTAAATCATATTATTAAGGTTCTACTTCTCCATGACTTATCTAATACCAATATGCTTTCACAAAACCCTTATACATCAAGTACATCTTTACCTCATCAGGTGTTACGTACGCTCTATTTTTACATTTCGAACATGGACATCTATATTTTCCCCCACTTTGGAAGCCTGCTTGCCTACGTGCAAATGTATGAAATTGATTTATCCCATTTAAAAATTCTTCTGTGTAACCATTACGATCAGGTAATAATCTATTATACATCCACGAACGATGTAGTAGGCCACTCATATTCTGCTCAACAACAATTCATAAAAGTCATTGAATTAGTATTAATTTCAATTTACACTAAAAAAATTTTCTAATGCAAAATACAATAATTAGTTAACATAACTTTGGTAAGAGATTTTAAGGTCACACACATTTTAACCTTTTTCTTGTTTTTCTAATGTTTCACTTCAACACAAGAGATAGAAAAGCCTCAAATGCAACAGATAAATTGATTATAAGTGGATACATGCGTCTTAGAGACTCATCTTTTAATATCCTAATATTTGCATATTGATATAACTATTTAATATAAACTTAAAAAATATATAATTATTTAATGTCATGAACATTGATGAACACTTCAATTCTATAATATAATTAAAAGAAAAAAGATATAACTAATAAGTGATTGTCAAGTGTCAAATCAATATATAATCACTCAATTTTAAGTATAGTTATATAGATATAGATAGATTACTACAGTTTTGAAATGAATATTTCAAGTTTGAAAGGAATACCAGAAGTCTATAATGAATAATCACTGAGCACACATGAATCAATTTAGTTTTGCTAGCTTTATTGTTTTATCTGTTAATATTCCTGTTCAGCTTGGCTGAATTTTTAAAATCAATTTGCATTTATTGTTAATTTGTGCGCAATTTCTTTACGTATCATTAGATCTACTATGTTTTTTCGTCTTACACACTACTTCTATACAAGGTCTATTAACCCATGTCACTATTTTTAAAGTCAATTTGCATTTATTGTTGAATTATTATCGTATACCTCCATTCACATTTATGTAAATCTTATTTGTAATCCACAATCTTTGGAATCATTATTTAAACCCCCTCATTTCAAAATTTGTTATCATATGCAGAAAATTTATTATTATTTAACCACCATCACATTGGTACTTTTGGAGCGCAAATGATAATAATTTTTAAGTTGAGGGAGGTTAAATAATAATTCCGAAAACTATGAGTTACAGATATGATTTACCTAAATGTGGAAGGGGGTGTATGATAATAATTCATTCATTGTTAATTCGTTTTATTTGGTATCTTAAAGACGGTATGTACAAGGTTGCGCTATGAAAATGGGCTTTACCATTTTCCTCAATAAACAGAATAAAGTTTCTTACTTTATATTTTGTGCTATATATATTCTATCTTGTGCTCTTTTCAGGATTTTTGCACGCCACTAAAAAGAGTTAATCTGCCTTGAGCATTACTTTCGCTTGCATGTGAGCTTTGTTATGATGGTGGTGTGAATATGGGTGCCATGGTACGATACTAATCAATTTACTAGTAATGTTAAGTAAGATTTTTTTTTGGTTCTTATTATGTCTCACTTGAACACCATTTTAAGTAACAACAAATTACTGGCACTTGATTGCTCCTAATCTATATTATACCAAATTTTCAATTTTTAAAATTTTCATCAAGTAAGACTATTGTATTATTACCTTTTATATTTTTATTGTTCGCCAAATTAATTAATTCCACCATAAAAATAGTGACGTTGGTCAGTGAGAGTTATATTAAACATATTTTCTCTCAAAGTTGTAGTTAGTTTTAATTTGATATTTGCTCAGTATTAACTTTAAAAATTTTATTAGTTGAAATTAATTACTACCACCACAAAGCTTAGTGCAATCTACTTCTTTCGATAATACCGAAATCGTAATTGTTCACATGAGAGGGTATTTTAAAGCAAAACATAAAATTTGAATACTATTATGTCTTCAACTATAAAAGCCTGACTTTATATATACTTATATTAACATTTACCCTAAGAGATGGGAGCATTATTTGAACTCGAAAAATTTGATCAAAACTTGCATTATTTAGCGCCCAAATGGGTAGTGAAAAGGATTTTAGGTAGGTATGGATATAGGCATCAGTAATGCATTTACAAATGAGTATGGTTATGAGCATAAATTCTCAAAACATGTACCTGATAATACTCAATTCACTAGTAAAAGGCGATAAAAATATGCTAAACCCAATAAAAATATGGTTAATAATATATGTCTTGTAGCATGACACTCCTAGAATCAGTTATGAACAGTAAAACTCTAATATTTTTCTGCTACACCAACGGATATAAAATGACACTCCAATCAGATCAACTTCATTTGTGAAGGCATACCATATGTGTAATTTTCTAATTGTTAAAAACATGGATAAGAATATATTTTTTACAATTTATAAGTTGTAACCCCCATCATTATTCAATCATATATTTTAAAAATCTAGCAGATGATAATATGACTTTTGAGCTCGAACAGGGCACTGAATAAGTGCCTTGTAGCAAAGAATTTATTATTTTGCTAAAAATATTAGACATAAGACTCTAGCTGTGTAGTGCTTATCTATGTAGGAATGAAAAACTAATTAATTTTTTTTTTTTACACCTTTAACTTTTATGAGTCTAGCTAGACATGAATTTTATTAGCTTTATTAAGATTGCTAATCAAATATAGTGTGTAGTAAATATGGGTTGAATATAGTTAACACTTTGCATTTTTTATATGTACTCGTATGAAATCTTTAAATCCAAAAAACTTAATGAATATGGGCATGAGAATGTAATTAAAACCCGATGGCTATGGATATAACTATCGATATGCTTTTCAAAAATAAGTCTGGATATAGTCAACTCAACCCTTCCCGAACCCACCTCACGCCTATCCCTAACCCACAGTTCCCTTAATAGGGAAAAATTGTAATATCATCATGCAGAAGTACAGGCCAAATGGAAAGAAAAAGGTTTTTTTTTTCCCCATTTTAAAAGAGCTAAGCTTGAGACCAAGTATCAATTCTCAGTCATAAATGGGTACACAAATCAATGGCATGCCTACTCCTCCAGAGTCCCCCTAATTTTGATTCCTCTACAAGGAAAATCTGATTCAATTAGGTGCCATTTGTATAAAAATATACAATTGCATAACTGAGGACTTTTCAAATTTAAGTATTTAACCATTAATGATTTGTTACATACATTGATACACAGGTAATTTAAATTGATATAATATTAACATAAGGCCAAAAATAACACATTTTTTTGTTTTATAATAAAACATTTATCCTTACTGTATAAAATGTGAACTATTAATGCTACTTAACTACTACCCTTAACGGCAATATAACTAGATCCTTGACTATCTGACTATATGACTTTTGTACATTTAATTAATACTTGACTATATGACTAGATCCTAATTCAAATTAAATATACGCACATGTTTCGAAAATAATTTGGCACAGGCTCTTTTTTTTTTTTTTTTTCGCGGATAAAATTTTGGGCAAAGTCTTAGATAATTTGCATGACCAAGACGTGGCGAAGTGTATACTTCATTTAGTCAAAGTTACTTACGACGAGGTGGTACTCATGGTACTGAGGGTAGCAAGTCAGACTTATTAATTAACCAAGGGCATCGTTATAAATAGAGACACTTACATGAACAAATCAAGCGAGCAATCAATTTGCAAGTATCACACTCAGCTGCCACTTAAACTTTGGAGGAGAAAAATGAAGAAAGTTTCGCTCAACCTCCCTAAGCTTGTCATCCTTGCACTTTTGATCAATACAAGGAGTAATATTTCTAACAGAACTATTCGATTTTACTAGGTTTTTATTGTTTGATAGTCATGATTTTTGTGTCATGATGCACATACAACTACGTATGTTATTTTAGCACGTACATGTTAATATATTATGAGTATCTTAGGAGAAGCCCAAGTGGTAATAGAAGAAGTGGTTATGAAGAAGGCAAAAATGATGGAGGGAGAAGGAAAAATAAGTAACACTTCGCCAGTTGTGGAGATGATGAATGAGAAAGTCATAATTAGGCAACAACAATGTGCAAAATGTGGTCAACCTTGCAATCCAGGTGCAGAACCCGAGTGTTGTGAGCATCTTTTTCGTGCTCAACCCCTGATATGGCCACCAGTACCAGGGATATGTGTTTAATTAAGGTCGACCTAATGACTAATGTCCCCTAAGTACTCATGCAAACCGCAAAACCAGAATGATCAAATCTTGTTACTACAAATAAACGATGTGATGGAGTTTTATTAAGTTCTAAAACAGTCTCACACATAATAAAAATTAGTCCCTGGTTAACTAGTTTAAGTGGTTGTTAAGGGTAGTTTGAGTACGTATCTACATCCCCAATGTTATTGGGGTCTATGTATTTGGTCCTTTAGGCACTTTACGTTGAAAAATCTGAGCTATGAAAGAACCTCAATGTTAATGAGGCTATTAGCTATGTGTTTGGCACTTTTAGTACTTTGTGTGGAAAAATGTAAGTCATGCATGAAAGAAAATTTAGTATGTTCTGAAAAAGGGGAAAAAAGGGCAATGTTTGATGGCAAATAAATTTTAGGAGCTGTGAATTGTGATGACTGTTAATGTTTGAGGCTTTAAAAACAATTTTAGAATGTGTTCAATATCATTGCTAAGCAAAGAAATTGAGGAGGAGAAATAATATGATGTTATTGAAAAAAGAAAATAATCTTTCTATATTTCATTAGTTTCTTTTGCTAAGAATACAATTACATATTTATATGTGATAAGAAAGATAAACACAAGTACCCAATTATCGCTTCACCTTTCATTTGCTTTCCTTCTTTTTAGTGATTCCAGTTGTTTTCTGTTTTTAATAATAGTTTTCAAATGATATTTTCAACACTCCCCCTAATTTAAAAAGCCTTCTACTCTAAGTTGTTATCTGAAGCTGATAAACTTTTCTGTCAGAATCGTGAATATGTCCGCTAGTTGTTCACCCGTTTTACAAAATCAAAGTTCAATATCACCTTTTTCTACTAGTTCCCAAATGAAATGCGTCATATCTCAATATGCTTGGTTCGGCTGTGAAAGATAGAATTTTTTGTCATTACAATTGTTGACGTATTGCCACAAAATGTTCTAGTTGGTCCTTTGTTGTCATCTTGTATGTCTCTGACAATTCTTCTAAGCCAAACTGCTTCACATGCAGCACTTGTTGCTGCAATATATTATGCTTCTGCAGATGATAATGCCACTGTTGCTTGTTTTTTTGAAGACCATGATATGGTCTTAGAACCTAGCTGAACAATATATCCACTTGTACTTTTTCTATCATGTATACATCATGCCCAATCACTATCAATGAATCCTCTGAGCTTATAATCTTATTCTACGACATTATTCATTTGGTTGTTGTAAAATGATATTTGCTAGGTTCACTCATAAACGTGGAAACAATACTAATTGCACGCACGATATCTGGCCTTGTGTTAGTAAGATAAATTAGTGATCTAACTAAGCTTTGATAAGTTGATGCATCAACTTTTTCCTATCCATCATTCTTGGAAAATTTTTCACTTATAGCCATAGGTGCGCTTAATGGCTTGCCATTGGTCATATTGAATTTCTTTAAGTAAATCATCTGTATATTTCTCTCGAGAAAGAAAATTTGTCCTGGACTTTGTTTCACTTGCATGTCAAGAAAATATTTCATCAAACCAAGATCGGTCATTTCATATTCTGACATCATTGTCTTTTTAAATTCTTTGATCATCTTTTGATTTGAGCCTATATAAATATAAAACATGAAAGCCTGGTCCTTCAGTCTTGATTTATAAGGATGGCTCAGTTGGGCTTTTAACAAAGCCACCTTGAAGAAGGTAGTTATCTATTTTACTATTCCAAGATGCGGTGCCTGTTTAAGACCATAAAGGGCTTTCCTTAGTCAATAAACTTTTTCTTGTTTGCTTTCCACCATATTACCTTGTGGTTATTCAACATATACTTCTTCCAATTCCCTACTTAGAAATGCCAATTTTACATCTAATTGGAAAACTTGTAACTTTAATTGTGCTGATATGGCTAATACAGGCCTTATTGTCTCCATACGAACAACTGGTGCAAATGTCTCATTAAAATCAACTCCTGGCTATTCAGAGCATCCTTTAGCAATGAAGCGTGCCTCATACTTCTGAATTGAGCCATCTTTGTTGTACTTAATTTTATAAACCCATTTAAGGCCAATCACTTCTTTGTCTTAAGGCCTGTCTACTAATTTTCATGTATTGTTCTTCTCAATCATTTTTATTTCCTTGTTCATAGCATCAATCCATTTGCCATCTCTAGATGCTTCTTGAAAAGTGTGTGGTTCACTGGCAAAAAATGCTACAATTGCTTGGTTACATTCATAATCTTGTAGATAAGTTGGTGGATGTATTTCTCTTTGTGATCATCATAGCGGTTGTTGAGAATTTGAAAAATTTAGGTTTGGAGGTGGACTTAAGGAATTTGGCTCATTAAAAGATAATAGGGTTATTGGAGATGCTCGGTTTGAAACTTGGTGTAATTCTACGAGATAATAGTCTTGATATTGAAAATGGTTTTGTGTTGGTTGCTCTATTTAGTACTTTGACCAACTCCATTTATTAATTTCATCAAATATGACGTCTCTTTATGTTAACTAATTTCTCAATATCTGAGTTGTAGAGATGATATCCTTTGGATTCTTCACCATAACCAACAGAAATGTATTTTTCTCCTTTTTCATCTAATTTTTCCCTATTTTCTTTCAGGATATAAGAATAGGCTATGCAACCAAAAAATTTTGAAATGTGCTCTTTTCGGCTTCCTATTACACCATGCCTCATATGGTGTTTTATTTAAAATAGCTCTAGTGGTGGATCGATTGAGAATATAGATAGTTGTGTTAATAGCTTCTACCCAATAATTCTTTGGCAAATTTTTTCCTTGTAGCATGCTACATGCCATTTCTACTATAGATCTATTTCTCCTTTCTGCAACACCATTTTGTTGTGGTGTGTGTCTTACTGTCAATTCTCTCTTAATTTCTTGCATTTGGCTATACTTGTCAAATTCATGACTAGTAAACCCTCTACCAAGATATGTTCTTAAGATTTTTAACCTATATCCACCTTGTTTTTTAGTGAGGGCTTTGAACTGTAAAAAATAAGAAAATGCTTCTTATTTGTGTTCCAAGAAATATACCACATCATGCGAATACAATCATCAACAAATAATAGAAAATATCTTTTTCTACCCAAACTTGTATTTGTAGCTGGCCCCCATATATCAACATGAACTAGCTGAAGCGGAGCGTTGGTCCTCCATGAAGTTTTAGGAAAAGGTAGTCGATGCATTTTTCCAATGATACAACCCTCATATATTTTGTTGTTGTTATTGATACCAGGCAAACCAAGCACCATATCCTTTTATTTTAGAATTCTGAGGCTACAAAAATTAGATGTTCATGCCTCTAATGCCATAAGATGGAATTATCCATGGTACTAAAAAGGGCAACTTTCGGCTCCATCAACATCTTCAAAGGGAAAATTCTATTTAAGGCCATTAGAACTGAAGCTATTAATTGGTCATTCTTTTTGTCATATACGAAGCAGTTATTGTCGTCAAACTTTACCGACTAACCTCTTTGGACTAGTTATCCCACACTTAGTAGATTTTGTGCTAAGCCAGGCACATATAGAACATCTTGAATAAATTTTCCAATGCCATTTTTGGCTTTTATAACTATTATCCCTTTACCTGCAACTTCTTGGATCCTCCCATCACCAAGTGTGATATTAGATTTTTTATTTTCATCTAGTTGGATGAATGAATTTCTATTTCCTGTCATGCAGTTTGAGCAACCACTGTCCAAATACCATAAATCTTTGGACTCTTGCTGAGTATTTAAATAAGAATAGGAAACGTTCTCAGCAATATCATTCTTCTCAGAGAAATTGGCCTGATCTTGTTGCGATCGATTTCGATAATCCCTCACATGATGAAAGTGTCATGTGTGCTTTTGGCATTTAAACCAACAATCATTTGTACTGTGATTATTCATCCTACATACTCTGTAATATGAGCCCGATTTTCCATCATAACGAATTCCTTGGTTTTTCTAATTTCCTCTTCCCCTGCCACGCTTATTTGTGTTCCTCTTCTTTGTGGAAAATTCCTATCGTGGCTATTCTCTTTTTCTTCATTGTTGGAGAAATTTAATTTAGCTTGAAAAGCCTGCTCTAATGGGCGTTCAGAAGACCTATGCATTCTCTCTTCATGTGCTTGAAGATATCCCATCAACTCAGTTAGGAAAATCTTAGATAAATCTTTGGATTCTTCTATAACAGCCCCTATGTGGTCATATTTTGGAAGAAGACTCCAAATTTTTTGTATAATTTTTATGTGTATAACTATGTCCCCATATATTCTAATTTGATTAATAATGTTGGAGACACGAGTAAAGAATGCTTGAATATTTTCTCCCTCTTTGATTAATAATGTGTCAAATTCCTTCTATAAGGATTGAAGTTTGATAAACATTACTTTTGTGAGCCCTTATATGCATCTGATGGAATTGTCCAAGCACATTTTGATGTTGTTGCGACCATAAGTCATGGAAATATTTATTCTATAACTCCTCATTGGATTGATGAAAGGGCATAACAATCCCTTTTTTGATTTTCTTCATATTATTTTCTCTTGTTATCATCCCAAGCTTCATTTTCTTTAGGTTCTATAGGTGGGACATGATACCCATTCTCTACTATATCCGATAGATCCTGTGCAATTAAGAGAGTTCTCATTTGAATACTCCATTTTTGATAACTTTCTTTATTGAATATTGGTATCCAATTGCTGGGTGCTAAGTTAGAGAAAATTGTGTTTGAGGTTGATGCCCTAATAACTTTGTGAAGTTAAATTTCAATGAGAAACTTAATTCAGGAAATTTACCTTTTTTTATAAACTTTCTAAAATGTGAAAAATGATAGGATGGCTTCGATTTGTTTTGGCTCTGATACCATTGTTAATGTTTGTGTGATACCCCCAAGTCCTAGGGTTAGGAGTATTAACGATTTCTTAGATCCTACTTAAATTTTAGGGCAAGACGGATAGAGTTCCACCTAAAAATGGGCTCAAAGTAGGCTTCTAGCCTTACTATAGGTTCTACATTCGATAAAAGAATAAACATATATTCACAACTCAACGACTACACGTCGGAGATCACAACTCTATGGGCCCCACACCCGGAGTATACCAAGAACAATGTTCAATAAAGGATACCAAAAGTACAACTCAACGGATCGCACATCCGGAGTACTGGGGTTTATATTCCAAAAGAAAATAAATAACTCCAGCTAAAAGATGACTGATACATCAGATGGTCGGCTCACATGGCCATACAGAGCGGCTTCTGGACAACATGCATTACATGGCTTCAATAATTAGCTTATATGTACTCAAGAACTTGAATTACATCACAATACGTTATTAAGCTCACAATTTAACATACAAAAACATTTCAGTCTACTTCTAGGGTGGCAAGTAGATTCCACCTCAGCTTACATGAATCAACTTCTACCTCTCAGTTTAGGAACCTGGGAGAAAAAGGGAAAAGATAGGGGGATGAGCTATCACACGCTCAATAAATTCCCAACCCCGAGAAAACAAAACAGTTGCACATCATACTTTAGGTAGCACACACGCACAATCTGATATACATAATATCATAAAATAAGCATTTAGGGTCTTCCATATTTGTCATCACCTCAATGATCTCTCTAGCATGGTGGCAACCCTATTCTCCTTCTAATTCACACACAAGATACCTAACTTGCCTGGCCTACGTCTCTTGTAGCTTATTAGTTTGTAATTCCATAATATATCAACATAACATCACACGATATAAGCATAACATCACATAACATGCACACAGGATTCATTAATAAGCTATTTCATGCAACAATTCAGGTATTGGACGCAATAGAACACTTAGTCCATATATAAACACCCATCTTCAAGGAGTTTAAACAAAATGAGCAAGTGAGACTCCTTTTTGCAAGAAAGTAATATTAATGCATATCGCTTAAATCAATGGAAATCCTTACAAAACCATAGATAATTGAAACTCGATAAAAACTCTTTTCAAGAAGATATACACCTTTTAAAATCTTTACATCAACATCACCCTCGAATGATGCATTCGCATCACATAACATGTACGAAATCGTTTTCATAGGCATCGGAATCTTATATTTGTGCTGGGTACGGGTGAGGCCGTCACTTACATTCCATCGTATCAATGAGACCGTCACTCACATTTTACATTATCCTTGGGGAAATTAATGTACCATTACCCTTGTCAGGGTCTTTTATGGTTCCCACTTATGGGTCTATCTCCCTAGGTATTAGGGTTCTTGCAAATCGAGCCTGCTCCGTAATCATTTGTCCAAGCATTTAGCAAATTATCCTAGCCCAAAACATTTTAGATGCATTTCACATTAAATGCACTTGCATTACAAGTTCCATTGTATCACAAACAATGACATTCTCATTCTCAAGAAGTCAGAAGCCTTAATGATTCCACATCGATTTAAAAAGCATAAAACCACTCATTTGATAAAATGTGTTAAATGAGTTAATGTCTGCATATTCATTCACTCCTCAAGACAGGTGATACGGAAACTTGTTTCTAAACTTTAACAGTTTCCTTCATACATAAGCATTTTCACTTTCCGATGTTTTAGATGCAAACGGCTCATCTCATTACACAAAATTCTAGGTATTCAAATGAAACATCGCATGAGTTATAAACAGGGCTGGTAACATTTAGTTTTAGCTTACTCTGATCAAATGAATGGCCTAACACTCCCAGTTGATCACAAGACTTATCGGGCTAGCCATATCAAGCAATCATTTACTCACTTACCGACACACAGTTTTAAACATGTTGAAAACATACTTATTAGTGATTCATATTATTTCTCAGCTCAATAGTTCACTTGGGTGATTTATGAAAACAATCAGGGCATCATTTTAAGCTTAAATCAACTTGACATTTAGATTAGATGAACATTAGTCAAAAGGGACTATTCTAGGTATATTTTAAGGTTCATTCTAATGCAACCACATGTCTGTTCAAATAGGCCAGCGTAACATAGTTTAGGGACGACTAAATAATCAATCATTCAACTAGGGCCTTGGGAATACATTTAGGGTGAATCAAGCAATTTTCATTCATGAACATCTCCTTAACTCATGCATCGATCAGTTCAGACACTTACACAAGCAAGCAACCTGGTGGCTATAGACACGTTAATTTGGCATGAACGTGGTTCATACAAACACACATAGCACACATGCAAACCCAAGGTTAACAATTAACGTTCTCTTTTCAACTAAACAAAATCAGCCTATCATCACATTTACAACACAACATTATACTTTGTAATTCACGGAGTTTCACACAACCCAGACTCCCTCCTCATAGCACCGACCACGACAGTCCTCAAAACTATTTCAGTTCAACCCAAATGATTCAGCGACTATTTTCAGTTTCTCAACTTGTTATAGTTTCAACCTAACTACTAAATCAGCTATCATAAATATTTTAAAAATACTTGTAAATTAATAGTAGGTTTAGGGATCAGGAAGCACCCACCTGGACTCTAAGCTAAGGACCCGTTCTAAGGGCTTTTGGGCTCAATTTGGATGCTTCAAAACACAAATTTTGGCTTTATTGCTGTTGTCACGCCTAACCCACGCGAACAAACCTCAATCTACTTGCTACTACTGTGAATGCGAACCCCTCAACCCTCACTTTGGTTGTGCCTTGACCTAAACTACCTCAAATTTATAGTAGAGAACGGGAATAGCGCGGCTATGATGGATCTGGCACATGCTCGGTGCCTCGGGGTTGATAGAGAAGAACACAAACATGGTCGGTCTGGGTCTAGATTCCTCGCGGGTGGCTGTGGCTAGGGACGACTGGCTTGGTGTGAGCCAGGGTGGCACCGCCACTGTCACCGCCACACCTCTTCTCTCTCTCTCTCTCTCTCTCTCTCTCTCTCTCTCCATTTGCTGGTGGCTTCGCAGGGTTGGGGTAGCAGGGAACCCCCCTGTCGTTTTTTTGGCTGAAGAAAAGGGCTTCAGCCCCCTTTTGGTTTTCTTTTTTTTTAATTATATTATATTAGCTTTGGTTGTTTAATCACACATGTCGTGTTTTCTGGCCGAAGAAGGGGGCTTCGGCCTCCTTTTGGCTTTCCTTTTTTAAAAAAATTTTATTATATTAGCTTTGGTTGTTTAATCACACCTGCTAAGCCTAGTTTGGTCTTGAATCATTTGACTTTGCTAATCTCGACCCCACATGCCTTTGCACAATTTGCTAATTTCACGTTATCATGACTTGACTAATTTCTAACGAGTTCACTAATTTCATGAAATTGCATAATTAACTAAGAAAAATTAATAAAAATTACTCACGTAATTATTACACCCAATTATCACGCAAAAATTAGCCTAACATAGCTAATTCAATCAAATAAATTAATAAAAATATTAACTCAAATGTTTAGCCTAAGGTTGAAAACCCCGGTTATTGTAGTTTGGGGCTCTAAAAACAATTTTAGAATATGTTCAATATCATTGCTAAGTGAAGGAATTGAGGAGGTGAGATAATATGATGTTATTGAAAAAAGAAAATAATCTTTCTTTATTTCATTCATTTCTTTTGTTGAAAATACAATTACATATTTATATGTGAGAAAAAAGATAAAAACAAGCACCTAATTATCACTTCACCTTTCATTTACTTTTCTTCTTTTTAGTGATTCCTATTGTTTTCTTTTTTTAATAATACTTTTCAAATTATATTTTCAACATAGCAAACATCACTCATTGATTTCTTAGCATTGCAAGGAGACATTATTTTTCCTGGATTGTAAGTTTAAGCAGACTAAATTCATTAATAAAATTTGAAAAAAAGACTAAAGAGTGAAGTCCACTGATATTCTCGACCAGTCATAGCTTAGATTGGTTGTTGCAAACTAGAATTGCAAACAGGTGAATTACTCTTATGCACCACTCCGTTACAACAGAAATTCAGACTTATATGATATGCATGCAGGGTCCTGAACTTGCGCCTGCATATTTTTCGCATCATTTCTCGAAACATCTGCTTGTATATTTTTCAAGTGACAAAAGGGAATTTTAGGTCGGCTTCCATTAACTTTGATAAAGCATCTGAAGATCCCGCAATGGTTTCTGCATAGCTTTTTTTTTAATGAGTAAGGTTAAACTTGACAAAGGATGCAAGCAATTACAAGAACAAATGACTCAAGTTTGAAAGAAGACTTACCCCTCAAAGGTCAATTCTTTCTTCTCCTGCAGCTTCAGAATTCTCTCCTCTATTGTGTTCTCTATCGCAAATCTTACAATTTTTAACCACAATTACAAAAATTAAAAACGAATTTAGAGTCTAGATAATGTGAAATAATTTCCCAAATTAGTGTTCGGAGGCATTGACATCAATGTTGAGGGGTATTAGCATCAGTGCAAGATTGAGTGCTACAAAAAAAAAAAAAAAAAGGGTTCCAAACTTAGCAAACTTCATATTTCCTAAAAGTTCCCACAGTGAAGTAAGTCAGAAATAACTAAATTTTACAGTATAGTCTCCAATCTTGCTTAATGCCTAAATCAAGTGATCTAATTCATCAAACGGTCAAACCATCTATAAAAGGATATTGTTAGTTGACTCAGAAAGAAAAAGTATATCTTGCTATAAGAAATTACAATTTGCATGTTCATTGTCTAACAAACCCCTCACTTTATGATTTGTCTGATCTGCGGGGTTAGTCCAAAACCCCAATTCATTGGCCACAAAGAACAATGACAAAGCCACATTAGTCTAAGTAGTGTCAATTGACACTCCAAGTTTTTGTGAAAAAAACTTTGTATTCTAGAAATTATGATAAAAAAAGAAGAATGAATGCATGGAAATTAATTAGCTAATATATCACATGAACGCAGGTTGGTTCAAGTGTTTTGACACTTATTCCCCTTAAGTAAGGTCTTAGATTCGAGTCTTTTGAATGGAGAAAATTCATAATGGGAGAACTCTACCTCTAATTGGGCCAATAGTAGCTCAACTTCAGTGAAACGGATGTTCTAAGACCAACAACTAAAATAGCTAATATATCATGAGCTGGCATGCAGTCCAGTGGTCGTAGCGTCTTACTCTTTTCCCCTTGCAAATTTGCAATCGCGTATTTGAATCCAAGTTTCCACAATTATCCATTTCTTGTTTTTATTTTTCTGATCCCTTTATTTGTTTGGCCACTTAAGTTTTATTGCAAATTATTACTATTATTATGTTTAATTAGCTTGTTTTGGTCAAATTTGTGTTAGATAATAAGTGGATTTAGTGATTCACTCTCATGAATTAAGGAACTAGGATTCTTGGTTGGGGACTTGCATTGATTTGGTTGGTTAATTGGTTGTTGCGAGTTATGGAAGATTGGTTAGTTGTTAATTAATTTTGAATTATTGTGCTACTGATTTCTAAAAGAAACCTAAGCTATTGGTTAGTTAATCAATTATGAATTCTTATGCTCTTAATTTTCAAAAGTAATTAGTTCACTTTGTTTGTTGATGTGGATCCTAAAAACCAGAAAACAAAGTAAAAAATAGATTGTTTCAGTTTACTGTACCTTCAAAAAATGAGATCTCAACTGCAACTTTTTAAATGTATTTATTGTATGCTTTCATTTTTATAATTAATGTTAAATTTTATTATATGTATGTATAATTCTGACATCAATAAATTCGAAACGTAGTTATGCCACTGACTGTGGTCTACAAACTTGCCACAAAAATGCATCTGTAAATTCATTGGCCACTATCACAAGTCATGATTTGGTCGACATGGGTTTCTAAACTTTTTTTTTTCATTTTTGGGAATTGTGCAGAAATATATTTGCAAATGTAAAAAAATGCATTATTAGCACACCCCCTCCCCCCCCCAAACCTGAGAAACAAAAATTGTCCCAAATTTACAGGTGGGGTCTGCAACATCAGAATTGGCATCGAGTTCGGATCGGGTGAATTATCATTCACATCCATCATCCGCTTTCATTTGCTTCATCCAGTCTATCCAACAACCACGAACATCTAATTCAATCCATCCATCCACTATCGGCAGGTCAAAATGGTGGATTGGGTTATAAACGAGTGATGAAAGATTATGTATAATATTCTAGCAAATTTAAAAGAAAAAAAAAGCTTTGCTTTTTGAAAAGTTTAAAAAAGATATTTTAGGTACAATAAATGAATAAATATCATATTTATTATATTCATTTAGCAAAAATCATAAAATTAAGAATTTAATCGTCCAAAAAATGGATAAAATTTAAAGGACAAAACAAGAAGTAAACTAATTGCAAATAGAGGATAAATAAGTAGATGACTACGGGGGTGATGGAGCTGGTGGCGTGTCAGATGAAGCATCAATAAAGTCCAATCCAATCCATCAAAGCAATATCCATATATTTCAGGGTTTCACCCACTGTTTCGGATTGGGTAAAATGGATATTCATTGAGTGTCGGTGAAATTACCATCCCTACTCTCGAAGCGGGCAGAGCCCACAAACATATAAGTTCAATGTATCCACAAGCACAGTTTTAACACGGTGGCGGATGCGTGGTCTAATTTAAACTAGTATAGGTGTACTATTCGATCTATGTTACCTAGTGTGGCCTCTTCCATCAAAAATCTAGCCAAAAGTAGGACAGTTGGTCGATTAATAATTTACAATGCAAATGTTTAAGTAGTTTAATATTTATTTTCATTAAATTTGGTCTTGAATCTGAATTCTAGAAATGTAAAATCCATATTAAAAGTATTATCATATATAAATTAATGGCAATTCAATTTCATCAAATGAAGAGGCAACGACTAGAAAAAAGGGGAAAAAATAGATCAGGAATGCAAAGAAATTTTTTTTTTTTGGAGAACAAAGCAAGGGATATCATACATTTCTTCAACCAGTGAATTTTACCCTAGTCCTTTGCAACCAAGTTGAAAATAGGATCCAACCTTTCAACCCAAAGTTGCTCACCAATCACAATAGGTTGGAGGTCAGCCAGAGAATGGATGACCCAGTTTACCTCACACATTATACGAGAAAACAAGACAAAGTACAGCCATATAAGAACATTCGTAATTCATTACTTAAAGTTGACCTAGAAAAAAAAAAAAATTTAATACTTAACTACTTTTATCGTATTGTATCTCACAATAAACTTTCAAGCAATAAATTATTCTCACTAAATGTACTATAGAATTTAAAATTATTTCTTTGGAACAATGGAAATAACATCCTTTCCTTTCCCCTTTTCTTGAAAGTGGTAGAGAATGTTAATTATAAGTATGAATAAATATTAAATAATTTGACCCCTAACCCTTGAATCCTAACTTGATCCTTATATGAAGTGGCAGAGGATGTTAATTATACGTATGAATAAATATTAAATAATTTGACCCCTCACCCTTGAATCCTAACTTGGTCCCTATATAAAGTGGCAGAGGATGTTAATTATAAGTATGAATAAATATTAAACCCGTAAATATTAAATTATTTCTTCGGAACAATTAGAATGAAAAGAGAACCCGGTATTTTTATAAAAACACCCAATTCTAAATGTCTGATGATAAATTAATATGTGGCGACTAGTGAGAAATCTTTCTTGTTGAATTGTTAAGTTTCGATCCAAACCGTCGAAACCAAATTTTGCTCCTGAATTGCAACTAACTTCATTGACAAGGGAATAGGGAACAAAAAAAACAATTTCATTTCTTTTGAAATAGAAATTGTTGTCCTCTATTGGGGTGAAAATGATTTTCTATGAAAAATATTTTTCATCCTTTGTTTCACCAAGTGATTAAAAATTGAAAAATCATTCCGCCCCAACCTAACACCACCTAAGTTTTCACCTTTGTTAATAGTAAGCTGAGCAAACCAAGGTGATCAAAAATTTCATTTAAACAGGTGCAGTTGGAATTGTACTACCAGCTACAACTCCAAAATCTTTAGAACATTTTTTCAACTATCATACTACTAAACTCCGAAATTTCCCTTAGCATATTAAAAATTTATTTATTTCAACTGTTGTAAAAAGTGGCTAATAATTGGAATTAGTATTGCGTGGTTGAGAGTGGTTGTAACTAGCAATTAGCAATTATAAACAGTTCAAAGTAGTTGTGAACCATTGAAAGGCAGCTGGATTAAGATTTGTAATATAGTGTGAGCAATTATGAGCGGTTGGGAGCAAGTGAAAGTAGTTGGAAGCGGTTGAGACTTGAGAATAGTTAGAAGCAGTTGAGATTAACAACTAACAGATAGAAGCAATTGGAACAGGGGAAAAGAGTAACATGTGATCATAATTGTAGAAACTTGGGTTCAAACACGCAATGTTACATTATTTTTTTAAAAAAACAATCAGTCTTTCCAATTATGTGGTAAAAGATTCACAAGTCTCATGATGACTTGTTTGTTTTCCTTTTCCAAAGAAAAATATAGTAGAGTTGAATGATGGTCATCGCCATAAGATTACGATATACTCTTGTATAATTCGATAGGCTTTTACCAAAGTTTTTATAGATTACTCACCCACAGGAGCATTATGGTAGCAGTAGCGGTCGAATTTGTCTCCATCCGTAGGTCGGATTTTCATTCCTTATCAATTAAACCATCTCTTATCAATAGCAAGTCAAATTAATTTGCTAAATCAATAATGAACACACTAGCTAGTTGCTCTATAATGCATCACAAGTGGCAATATCATGATCTTGCGTTAAGATTTTTTTATTTTATTTTATTTTTTGGGTGGTGCTTCCTAACTTGCTGTTGGCGATTGAAAATTAAGATAGGTTTCCTTAACTTGCCCCACAACATGTGCATGTTTGTACAATTGTAGCGTGTTCTTTTTTGTTTGTACATTCTAGGCCTTTTGGCTCATGAGTCATAATAATCTCCCTAAAAAATACAAAACTGTACTAGGAAAACAATAGGACCTTTCCTTTTTGTCATGAAGATATCACTTCATTGTTTAGGACTACATATTAGTAATCTCATCAATAATTGAGAGTATATTCAACAGACATGTTGCATTTTCTTTTCTTTCTTTTTTAAAGGTAAAGCATATTATTTGTTATTTATTGTTTTTTCTTTTTTTTTAAATATTAAATCAGTAATAATCCTCAAACAATTAGTTTAAATTTTGATTAAAATTATCTTTAAAAATGATACAAGAGTCTTTACAGATTGTACTTTTTTTTAGAACTCAAGGATACAGAGATACGAGTCTATAGAACAAATCCTATTCAAGTAATGTCGTCTTTATAGATTGTACTTGAAGACCGTACTGAGGTGGACTATACTGACCTTGTCCCACCTTAGTAGAAAATTTGGAGAATTTGGAATGTGAAGATGCATGGGGCATAGCTTGATGCAGCAACAAGTCAACATGACAAACATGACAGGAACAAGGGACACCTCAAATTATGGACATTTATTTCATAATAACGTTAGGAAACACAACATGACTGAGTCCTCACCTTGTTAGGAAGCTAATTTAAGATGTCATCCTCCCATGATAATGATGCTTGGAAGACCCATAGAGAAGTAGCACGCACTGCGCTCTAACCGCATCGTGGAGCAAATGGCAAGGCGTTAAAACAAATCAAGCCCTCACAACATTCAGGCCCGTCAGGTAAAGTACAGTTTTCACCTTTGCCGGCACATTGTAGCTGCTTAATCAACACATTCCTTTGAGGTCCGTTAGGTAAAGAGCAACCGCTACATCTTTCATCAACCACTTCTATTACCATGTCGGCTCCTAATCCAAACCTTGAAACCAAAACATCCACCAATACATATCGTCATATACACACCCACACACACACACACATATATATATATATATATATATATAATATATATATATATATATATATATATATATATATATATATATATATATATATATATATTATATTATTATATATATGTGTGTGTGTGTGTATATATATATATATGGATGTATGTATGTATGCATATGTGTATACATATATATATATATAATATATATATATATATATATATATATATGTGTGTGTGTGTGTACATATATACATATATATATATATATATATATCATATATAGATATATATATATATATATATATATATATATATATATATATATATATATATATAATATATATATATATATAATATATATATATCTATATATATATATATATATATACATATATATATATATATATATATATATATATATATATATATATATATATATATATATATATATATATATATATATTCTTGTTATTTAAATGATTGAGGCTATCAATTTATTATTATTTACCTCCTTAAAGAGCGAGCTTTAAATTTTGACTTGATTATTATCTCAAACAGTCACAATAAATTCTGTTAATATTTACAACAACCATTCTTATTAAATACTCATTTTTTAATCTAATTTAACTATTTATCACACCAAATATTAATTTAAACATTACTCTGTGTTTAGTCTTATCTTTTTATAATTGTAAAATCAACATTTGACTAGTACAAACTTACGTAAATTTTTACAAAAAATTGAAGGTTTGGTTTCGGTCAATCGAATTTCAAACCGTAGCAGAAATCGAAACCGAAACCGAAACCACAAAATTTTTACAGTTCGGCTAACCAAACCGAATTTTTTTGACAAATCGATTTGGTTAACAATTTTTCGGTTCGGTTTTTCTGTTTCGGATTTTTTTTTCTCACTCCTATGCAATGCAGTGGTCTTAGCACCTTACTCTTTCCTCCTTGCCATTTGTGATCGTGTGTTTAATCCAAGTTTCCACAATTGTGCATTTCTTGTTTTTATTTTTCTGCTCCCTTCAATTTTTTGGCCACTTAAGTTTTATTGCAAATTATTTCTATTATTGTTAGTTTAATTAGCATATTTAGTCCAATTCATGTTAGATAATCAGTGGATTTAGTGATTAACTCTCATGAATTAAGGAATTAGGGTTCTTGATTGTGGACTTGGGTTGATTTAGTTGGTTGTTGTGGGTTATGGAAGATTAGTTAATCAATTATGAATTCTTATGCTCTTAATTACTTTTGAATTAAGGAATGAGGGTTCTTGGTTGTGCATTAGTTAATTAATTTTGAATTGTTATGCTATTGATTTCTAAAAGGAATCTGAACTATTGGTTAGTCAATTATGAATTCTGTTGTAATTTCTGCAAATATATGATTTATCACTGTGACAATTATGGGTGTCGATCCACAAGGATGAGTTGCGAGATTGGATTATTTGTAGTCTAATCAAAATCACTAAATTGAACCAGTCAAAGCATGATTGGGGGATGTCAACATAGAAAACAGAAAAAAAAAATCCCACAAATCCTATCAAAGAAGTAGAATGAAGTATGGGAATATAAGCCCAAATTGTAACATCAAAATAAATGGAAGCTGAGCAAGCAAGGAAAGAGCCAAGAATCAAATTCAGAGAGAAATACCCAACTTCATCACTCCCTTTAATGGTGGTCACCACCCTAATACAGACCCCAAAAAACTGAACGAGAACATAGGATTCAAAATCAACCAGAGTGACACAATTGTTACGAAATTCCAAACAGCGTCACCAAGTCTATTTGAATTTAACCAAGTTAAAATCAAACGACACTAACATGAGAGCTTCAAAACTAAATCTGGAGCAAAAACACAAGCCGGAAGCTAAAAAAAAAAAAAAATCTACCGCTTCCTACCCCTTGTCTCTCTCGTGACCTCCATTTGAAGCCCCTTGAAGAACGCCAAACTTTTTGTTGCCTCCGTAAAGTCTCGAATTCAATGCTTGAAATGGTCAACTTGGTGATGATTAGTAATTAAGGGAGAGAAAAATTAACGGGTGAAGACAAGAATCAATGGTTTTGTGCATTTTTGGGTAACGAATGAAGAAGAAGAAGAAGACATCCATGGCAGCTGAGGAGTCGCAGCCCTCTGGATTATTGGTCTTTGATGGGGGAAAGCAGAAAAGGGGGATGGGTTTCATGTGCAGCAACCATAGGAGGAAGAAAAGAAATGAAGAGAAGAGCTGGACTGGGGAGGCTGTCTGCATCTGGGCCACGCTGCTGGAGCAGTAGAATAGGCCCAGCATAGTTGGGAAAAGGAAGACTGAAGAGGCGTGCTGGGCAAGTAGGCTTCTCAGATTCCTCGGGTTGGGCTGGGTCTGTCTTTGTCTTTCGTTTCTTTTTTTTCCGCTTCATTCTTCCTTCTTCATCTCCCAATAGGGCTGTTCATTATTCGGTCCAGACCGGGACCGGTCCGAAGACCGGCCTCGACCGGATCGGACCAGACCGGACCGCTTTAATTCGGTCCGGTCTTCGGTCCTTGGTTAAGCCCTTTTCGGTCTTCGGTCCGGTCCCGGTCTAGACCGGGTGGACCGGCGGACCGGACCGAGGACCGGTTTTAATTAGGTTTTGCTTTTTGTTTCGTGACTTTTGTGTTGTGTCTTTCCTGTTTGCGTGTTCTTCGATTGTGGGTTCTCCTCTCTCTCTCTCTCTCTCTCTCTCTCCATTGCTCCTTCATCTTCATCTTCCTTAGCAATCTCCCAATCCTAATTCATCAGAAATGTTGCAGATTCTGCCCCAAATTAATCTGGCGAATCAATTCCTGCTTACCCATTTTCGGATTTCGACGATTCTCCCGAACATATTCTCACCCAACTTCGATCTTACTTTGTCTTGAACAAAAATGGTGGAATCCTTAGTTGAACTAGAATATCCAGATCATCAAACACCTGAGAAAGACTCAAAAACTAAAGACTTCACCCTAATTTTGGAGCCCCCGATGCCTCTGCCATTGAATCGGAGCCATTCTCAAGCATCACGCCAGAAAGTGACCCCAACTCCGGACACCCGCATCGGCACCGGTGGTTTGGTCGAAAAACGCCTACCCAACGGAGATCTCTACATCGGAACTTTTCTGGGCAACTTTCCACACGGGTTGGGCAAGTACTTGTGGCCCGACGGCTACATGTACGAAGGAGAGTGGAAGAAGGGGAAAGCCAATGGAAAAGGCAAGTTCTCATGGCCATATGGGGCTTACCTATGAAGGGGAGTTTAAGTCGGGAAGAATGGAGGTTTTCATCACGTTCACTGGCGCCGTGGGGACAATTCGGTCCGGTCTCGGTCCGGTCCGGGTTCTAGCCGGTCCGGTCCCGTCCAGACCGAATTTGGATCAGTCCGGTCCTCGGTCCACAACTTTGCTCCAATTCGGTCTTCGGTCCAGCCGGTCCTGGACCGATGAACATCCCTATCTCCCAATTGATCCAAGCTTCATTTTGAGCTAATTATTTATTTTTTCAAATTTTATTTTCACTTCCTACAAAATAAACAAAACAACATTAAAATCCTAATTTAATAATTTATTTCAAACAATTATTAGACAATAAAAGGGGTATAAAATATCATAATTTTAGGTTGAACAAATGCCCACATATCTAAGTTTTGCTTGTCCTATGGTAAAATAAAACTAAAAATCCTAGAAAATAAAATAGAATCCTAACTCACTTTCACAGGAATCACGGTTGCACCAAGCATGTGCAACAAACCCTTTAAACCCCTAGGTTACCCCTATTGGACGAGGAAAGTCTCGTGAGGATTTGCAGAAGACATACCCACAATATCTATAAAAGAAAAAAAAACATAAAATTGAAAACCTTTTTATTTTTTTACAGAAACTTATATATACAACACCAGGAAAAATATATACATATTCTAATCAACTACATCACTCAAGCAATCAAAGCACTAGATCACATATAAATGTAACATACATATCAAGAAACGCTTAATCGCCACTGATGACATCTAGACACAATCGTTCACCCCACTTAGAAATTATGTACAAGCGTGACTGGTAGAACCTTACTTTAGAGAAATGTGGAACACTCTCGCTCAAGTGTTTAAGATTTAACAAGGTGCACTCTATTCTCTTCCAATCAAACAAACTACCATAAGTTTGGTAAGATTCTAAATTCTCTACCATTTAAATGCAAAATGCAAAATACTAATCAGGAGGACTTTTCGGGGGTTATAAGGTGGCTAAGGGTAAAAGGTTACCAGATGGACAAATGATTTGAGAAATGATGAGCCAAAAGCCAAAGCTAATGAGCAGCTAACACTTACACCAATTATAATGAGCACTCACTCTCTCAAAACACAAAATAAGAACACACCCTAATTAAATTGACCATTAAAAATTAGTATACATAATCATACATCCATGCCAAACACTCTTATTCACAACTCTTTTTTGAAATTTTTTTAAAGATTTTTTTTCAACTTTTTTTCATTTTTCCTTGGAAACTTTTTTCTATTTGTTTTCTTTTCATTGTTCTTGCTCCTTTGTTTCCTTTTTTTTAGAAATAAAATGAATGCATGGCATGAACAAGAACAATGCAACTCAGTTTCCAACACATGATACATCCCCTCGTAGACCAAAATCAACCATCAAATTCATAAAATACCAAAAAGTTACCCACCAAATAATGAAGTATTTTCCCGCTAGTCTTGCCTTAGAGGTAATAAAATGTGTTTAGACCAAGGGCTAAAATAAAGGGTTCACAACAAAAAAGCGTCAAAGCCAAAGGAGCTAGCAAAGGGTAAGCATTCAATACAACGGTGGCAATTTGGCTAAGTAGCTCCTAAAAACAAACAAATGCCTCTATCATATTGTCATAATGCGCATGCTAAATGTGATTTTAAAAAGAATCAAAGCAAGTTCTAGAATTGTAATCATAAAAGAGAAGCACATGAAAGAATAATGTAAGACTAAAAATGATGAATTAGTCTATAAGGCTCAAAATCTTATGGGTTCATCTACCAAGGTCAAGCTTGCTTAGAAATAATGTCGGGGGTTAAGATCGTATACGAACATCAAATTTTGGAACTAAGTTCTACCAATGCGCACCACATCTATATACAACCTAATACTAAGGGTGCAAGAGAACATAGCCAATCAAAAATAGCACATATATTTCCCAAAACAACAAAATAAAAATCTTTTTGGATTTTCAAATTTTTTCATTTTATTTTTTTTTTTTTCATTTCTTAAATTGTCAAAGTTTTCCCACCCTCACACCTAAATCTCACAAATGTCCTCAATAGAAGTGGAAAGAAACATAAAGCAAAAAATAAAAACTAAAAGAAAACCAAATATACAAAAACAAAAAGGATGGGACTCAAAAACAATTGTACAACATATATACACAAAAGAGAAATAAAAGTAGCCAACTATACAAAAAGAAAAGAAAAGAAAAACGAGCGAAAGAGAAACGAAGGAAACAAATTCCAACCAAACCAGGTCGGGTGCTAAGTACACTCGAGCTATTTCAGCATCACAATCACCAATTAGGACTCGACTTATGGAGTATCAGACACTCCACATCTTCTTTACTTGGCAACTCCAGAAATTGCTTTAATCTTTGGCCATTCACTTTGAATTTAGCTCCACTCTCAAGGTCCTAAATTTCAACTGCGCCATAGAAAAAAACACGTAAGATAGTATAAGGACCCGTTCATTGGCACCTTAATTTCCCTGCAAATAGATGGAGCTTAGAATCATATAAGAGTACCTTCATTTTTGGGGCAAACCATTTCCTATGAATATGTTTGTCCTGAAACAACTTAGGGTTTTCTTTGTAAGATCGAACACTCTCATAAGCCTTAACTTATCTCATCAAGCTCACTCAGTTGCAGTTTGTGCTCCTCGCCGGCCTCAGTCAAGTCATAATTAAATATCTTAATGGCCCAGCAAGCTCTATGCTTTACTTCAACAATGATATGACAAGGCTTACCATAAACAATCCTATAAGGTAACATACCCAGGGGAGTTTTGAAAAGCTGTCCTACATGCCCAGAGAGCATCTACAAGCTTGTCGACCCAATCTTTCCTATTCTTACTCATTGTCTTCTCTAGAATCTGCTTGATCTTCTGATTGGACACTTTCACTTATGTTGATTTAGAGAGTACACAACCACAAGAGGGGGGTGACTTGTGGTGTTCGATTTTCGCAAGTTGCTGGCAAACAGTCTTAGACCCTGTTCGCACAAGTTGTTCCTAAGATAAGCGGAAGCGAAAATCCAACAAAATTGAATGCGAAAATAATGGACACAGGATTTTTACGTGGAAAACACCTCTAGCCCAACTAAGGTGAAAAACCACGACCTACCTCGTGTAGGATTTAAACACTTCACTAAACGGGCTAATCACGTTACAATAGTAACACACCTTGTTACAAATTACAACCCACGTAACCGTCTTCCCTAAGACAGGTTACCCCACGTCCAAAATCCCCTTGATTTGGACACACACTCAACTCACTTTTGTGAAAGAAGAGTATAAAGAAAAACACCCTATTACAATGCTTCTCAGCTAAGCTAATATAGGGTACAATGAAGTCCTAGTATGCCAACTTTGAAAGCTCAAATAACTCACTTCCAAGACACGGTTTTCTTTTGAAACTTTTAAGCTCATGAACACTGAATTTTTGCCTTTTAAAACCGATGCTTCTAAGGTTGTAAGAAGCGACTTTATATAGTGCTTGAAAAAACAATTCCTCAAATTTTTAGAAACTAAAATCCCTAAAGAATATAGAATTCTTTAGCCACAAGGGATGAGAAAATATGAGCTGGAAACACTTCCTAAACCATGTGCATAAGGTGGTGATTCTCAGCAACTAGCCCATGTTTTTCTCAACAACCTTATCCACTTGCCAAAAATTGGATATTCTTTTTATTCAAAAAAGATTTTGCAAATCCCCTTAGATTTTAATAACCGTTTTTAGGATAAGGGGTAAGATACTCCATAAAAAATCTTTCTTGCAAATCGTTGAAGAAGCTGCTCAAAATCCAAAAAAATCGTGCAAAACAATTTTTCGCAGCTTATTCTGAAAACACCCTGATCGTCCTGTTTCCAGAATTGTTTCGAAGGGTGATCTGAAATATTTTCCAAAAAAGCAAAACCGTTTCAAGTAAGTGGTAAGTTAAGACTTTCTGATTGACATATTAACAAGAGTCTAAAAATATAAAATCAAATCAAATCAAGACATCTTGTTACAGCCCCTAGTCATCTTGTAGAGAGACGAATCTGCTGCAAACACTTCACAGAACCTGTTCCTCACGGCTGCACTTATATCCTATGCTTCAAACACTTCACAGGACATGTTTCAAACACCTTACAGAGTCTGTTCCTCATGGTTGTTCTTACATCGCTGACTTGAGTACCTGTTCTTGATAAACCATTAGTCAAGCAGTTTTAATATATTGAAAAACAGCAGTAAGGCCCTGTTCTGTTTGGAGCAACAATAACACTTGGATTTGTTATCATCAAAACCTTATACATTCTAACAAATTCCCCCTTTTTGATGATGACAAACCAAGTGACCATATTGACTTTCAAGGACAATTGAAGTGATTAGTGCCAATTATTTATAGGACCGACAATTCACATGAAGCAGTTAGTATCGAAAAAGTGTAAGAAATTTAACTCGTCCATGGCAAAACTAAAACAATATTGGTCAGCCTATCTTCCCCCTTTTGGCATCATTAAAAAGTAGGAGCGAACAGTCAAACAGAGGGTGTTTGCTATCACCACCACTTGGGTAATGGAGGAAAGTTAACAGGCGATACACTCAAGTGTTTTGGTACGGTAATGAGATTGGCCATCCTAGTCACACACAAGCAATTCACAGCAAAAAGCAAGCAAGGCAAAGCCAATCAAAAACAAGATAACCTGTCATTCATCAAAAGAGTGCAACAGAAAGTACAAACTAGCAAGAGAGGATAACCAAGAGAAGTGAGAACAGGCTATGAGAACAACAGATGGGGGTGATCAGAGAGCAGGAGGGGAAAATTTTGCTGAGAGGGAAGAGAGAAGGGCGAGGATATCTTCATGGCGTTTTGCATTGAGAGCCTTTTTCTCGTCCAGGGTAGCCTTTACCGCAGTAAGCTCAGCACTGAGTCGAGAGTTTTCTTCCAAGGCAGCCTCAAGCTTGACTGAGGAACTGCCAGGAACAGGAGGACGGGTTGTTCTAGTCCCCTGTTCTGAGGCAGACCCCTCAATCAAAGCATACCCACACCCCATAAGGGTGTTACTCCCAATCTCATCGATGAACTGAGCTCCTACCTTCTTTTGTAGAGTCACCCCAAAATGCTCAAAGACACTAGTCAGGAAGAAACCATACCCCAGGTCATGTTCCCTAGAGGTGTTTGCAATTCTTGTAATATGTCGAACCATGATGGTAGGAAGGTTGATTTGCTTTTCCTTGTCCATCAGGTCCATAAGACACGGATCCATAGCATTGGCAAGATTGCGACCCTGGCCCCGAGGAATGACTTTCTTGATAATAAACCAAAATATCAATTGATGGAGCGATGTCATGTCCCCTTTCTTCACGGACTTGGGTGTTTGTAGGCTTGGTTGCTGGCTAAATTTCTGGGAGAGCTCCAGCAGCCTGGCTGTCCCTAGAATAGTCTTGTCTTCTCTCACATATATGTTAAAGCCTGTGGAGGGAATCCCCAGAATTTCCCCTAATATCTTCGCATCAAAGCGAAGCTATTGCCCATTAACAATACTTGTCACCACTCCTTCGGTGAGAGGGCAGTTGACATAGAACTCTGCCAACTCATGTACAGAACACCCCAGCTGGGTGTTTGTAAATAGCTCATACCACCCCTGTGCACACAGCTTGTGCAGAAACACCCCCAGACCCTATTCCTCAAAATATTTTACCTTGATAATTTTGCCCCTGACTACCCGTCTCTGAAGCAGTTGGGTTAATTTGGCTGAGAATGCAGATGGGGTAGACTTCTTGGCTCTTTTAGGTTGAGGTTCAGCAGGAGGGTCTTGGGTGGAGGCGTGTTTGAGGGAGGCTTTTCTCTTGGGAGTTTTGAGTGGTGATGGTTTGGAGGGTAAAGTGGAGGTTGATTTTGGTGCAGGCAAAGGCTTATCCTCTGAAGACTCTGAGAACACGGGAGTGCCCTGTTTGAAGGTGGTGTTCTCAGTGTCGCTATCTGATGAAGGCTCAGAGGAAGAATCAATTTCCTCAACAATAGGGGATGACTGTTTGGCAGGACGAGGTGTGGAGTGGAAGGCAATTCGGGCTGATTTTCAAATTGGCCTGGTTGTGGGTTTTGCCGAAGAGGAGATTTGTGGTTTTGGTTTGACAGGGGTTTCACTTTTTGAGGGTTCTTCAGTCTGGCCGCTTTTAGACCTTGATGGTGGTCGTGTTCTTGGCATTCTAGTACGCCTAGCCACAATTATGTATTGTTTACGTTTCTCACCGGTTGGTGGTACCGGTGTGGCTTGTTCAGGCTTCACAGGAGACTCCTCCATTTGACCACTACTTCCCCCTTCTTCTTTTGACAAATCCTCCCCTAGGTCATCCCTAAAAACCTCAGGCCCTATTTCTGGCCCTATTTTCTGCTTTGGAAATAGCCCAAGCGAACTGATGTCATCTAGTCCATGATCGAACAGAAAGATTTCATCTAAAGGCCCAATTTCTCTTTCAGATGCCCCAACAGGTTCTTGGGGTTTACATGCCCCCGTTTCTCCAAACAAAATCAATTCCCACCCAAATTTGTAAGGGATGTCTTCCAATTTCAGATTCACTGTTCTAAGATCGATGCTTTTCAAAAACCCAAAAGGTTTATATACAATGGGTCGAGAAGGTTCAGTAGTTCTACCTTCCATGAGGGCCGTCAAAAATTGTGTAGGCGTAAACAGGGCTGTGACTGTTTGCAAGGCTGTGCCCTGTGTCTGGTTACCCTGAGTCAAGGTCAAGGAGCTCTCGGAGCTAATGGGAGATGCCATTTTTCAGAGGAGGGAGAGAGATTAGGGTTTCTTGAACAGAGTTTCAGAGCAAGAGAGTTTCGGTGGAGGTGAGAGATCGAGCAAGAGAGCTTTAAAGAGAGAGAGAGAGACATGCGAAATCTTTAAAAGATTTTGCCCGTTTTGCAACGGGCTTTTGCATTTATTTAGGCCGCGCACGCCTCGGGAAGAGATTAGCAATTTTTAATTTGTTGCACATATTTGACAAACAAGAGGCGTACCTGTTCCTGGTGCTTGTTCTTGAGGTTACTTGCTCGGTAACATGGGACAATAAGGGCAATCTCATTAGACCTCAATAAGTGTCAGCAAGTTGCAAACCTCACATATGCTAAACATAGCACAGAAGTTGATTGCAAACAAAAATTTAACATGTTGTACCCGTAACTTTTAAATTTTGCAAACAGGGCGAGAGAACAGGTTGGTCAGGTTGTTCTAATTAAGCCTAGTTCGAGTCTATTCCTTTCAAATTGTTCTCTACCCAATGCTTTTGTGAATATATCAGCAATTTGATTTTCAGTGGCACAAAAATTCATTGAGATCACTCCTTTTTCAACATTGTCTCTTAGAAAATGATGACGAATGTCAATATGTTTTGTTCTTTTGTGTTGACATGGATTTTTGGCAATGTTAATTGCACTTGTATTGTCACAATAAATAGGAATGCATCCTATGTCAACACAAAAGTCCTTGAGTTGTTGTCTTATCCATAATAACTGAGCACAATAAGATGCAGCTGTCACATACTCAGCTTTTGCAATGGACAAGGCAACAGAGAGTTGTTTCTTGGTTGCCCAAGATACCAAACAAGGTCCAAGAAAGTGAGCCATACCTTGTTCCTTTCGAACTGATGGAGTTCTTCTTGCATGGCTGTGACCCAATCTGAATCTGCAAGGGCTTCATTAATATTCCTAGGCTCAATTTTTGAGAGAAAAGCATAGAAAGCACAGAAATTTTTGAGTCTAGATCTATTTTGAACTCCTGCATTAATATCAGACAAAATTTGATTAAGAGGATGTGAACTTTGGTATTTCCATGATCGTGGTGAAAGTGGGTTCACAGACTCGCTCTCCATCCTAGTTGGAATACTTGGTGAAACAGGTTCAGAACCTGTTCTCGAGCCTGTTTGGGAGCTTGTTTCTGAATTTATCCCTGAAGGATTCGGCTGGTGTTGTCCCAAATAGGGTTCCACCCTATTTCCCCCTGTTTGGTTCACACCTTGCTTACCTTTCTGAAGAACAGCCTCAGGCCTTGCTCCCTCCGATTGATCCTTACCTTGTTCACCTTGAAGCAGCACGTCTTTTCTAACAAGACCTAGTTCGAAGTCTTCTTCCTGTGCATCATTCTCGCTTAGAGAGTTAGTTTCATCAAAAAGCACATGCACACTTTCCTCAACACACAAGGTTCTCTTATTAAACACTTTGTATGCCTTACTATGCTAGGAGTAAACTCGGAATATTGCTTCATCACTCCTTGGATCAAATTTCCCTAAGGCATCCTTTCCATCATTATGCACAAAACATTTACAACCAAAAACTCTCAAATGCATAATATCAGGTTTTCTTCCCTTGAAAAGTTCATAAGGAGTTTTGTTAAGAATAGGTCTAATCATGCATCTATTTATAATGTAACATGATGTATTTAAAGCTTCAGCCCAAAAGTTTCTAGGAAGACCACTAGCAACAAGCATTGTTCTAGTCATGTCCTTTAGAGTGCGATTTTTGCGTTCTACCACCCCGTTCTGTTGGGGTGTTCTTGGAGCTGAAAAATTATGATCAACACCATGCTCATTACAATAATCAATAAAGCTCGAATTTTCAAATTCTGTACCATGGTCAGACCTTAGGCATACCAAAGAGTGTCCTACCCTTTTTCAGTCTTTTTAATGAAAGCAAGAAATTTTTTAAAAGTTTCATCTTTAGAAGCCAAAAACAGGGTCCAAGTGAAACGAGAGTAGTCATCCACTATCACAAGTACATACCTCTTACCACCTCTGCTCATGATTTTTATTGGACCACATATATCCATATGTATCAATTCAAGAGGTCGAGTAGTGCTTACACACCTTTTAGATTTAAATGAATTTCTAACTTGTTTGCCTTTAACACATGTATCACATACCTTGTCATCATTGAATTTGATGGAAGGTAAGCCTACCACTAAGTCTTTGGTTACAAGTTTGTTCAAAAGCGAGTGGCTTGCATGACCTAGCCTTTTGTGCCAAAGCATAACATCATCATTTAGGGCACTCAAACAAGTCAAATTATTTTGGGGAAGAGTAGAAATACACACTTTATAAACATTTTTGTGTCGCTTCCCCCTCAACACAACATCTCCTGTGTTCATATTTACAACCAAGCAACGTGTTGGAGAGAACACTACTAGGTTGTCTTTGTCACACAGTTGGGACACACTTAGCAAGTTGTGTTTTAAACCATCCACAAAATAAACATTGTCAATTGAATGGGAGAGTGACTCACCTATCTTACCTATACCGACAATTGTCCCGGATTTGCCGTTTTCAAATGCCACACTCCCTCATTCTGAAGCTGTAAGTGAGAGAAAATTGAATTTTTCACCAGTCATATGCCTCGAACATCCACTGTCAACATACCACAGCTACCTGTTCCCTAGGGTGTTCCCTGCGCTGTTCGCTGGGTTGTTTGCTGGGTTGTTTTCTCTTACTTCAGCCTGCAAAACAGATCATAGGTTAGTTTTGGGAACCCAGATTCACTTGGGTCCCATTCCTTTAGAGGTACAAATCTCATCTTTCCTAACCCAGATTTGTTTTACATACACTGAGTTCCTTTTAATGGCATACTTTCTTGAGGGAAAAGTATAACGGTAATGACCCGTTTTACCACAGTGATAACATACAATATTCTCAGATAATCCTACATATTTTCTATTCACTGGGTAGGTCATCTTAGGCACAAAACCTAGTCCTCTTTTATTTCGACTATGATGGGTGTTTAACCATTCAAGTGCTTGTGAGGACCTGTTCCAGAGCTTGTTTGTGGCAAGGTCTGATTCCATTTGTTTCACTTTCTCAAGCAAGTTTTTATTTTCTACAAGCAAGGACTCGATCTTACCTTTTCAAGGGATTCTTTTTCCAGCTCAGTCAATTTAGTAGAACAAGTCTCTTCTTTCATGAGTAGAGTTTCTTTAAGCACATTGATGTTTTCATGCAAGGCAAGAGTTTCTTTGTCAACTTCAAGTTTTTCCAATTTAAGGGTTTTATTTTCAAGTTCTAGATCTCGAACATTCCTTTTTAATTCAGCACATATATCCATTATAGTGTACACTAATTCCTCAAGAGTTGATTTATTTAGACCACGTACCTTGTTCTTGAGTTGAGTCAGACTATCTGTTGATCCATCATCTGAATCAGTGTCACTTCTTGCCATGAGTGCTACATCAGCTTCCCCAGCTTCAGACCCTTCCTCATCCTCACTTAAGTCTCCCCAGGCCGCGAGTATAGCTTTTGAGAACCTTTTCGCTGAGCTGCTTACACCCTGTTTCCTCCCCTATTTTCTAGGGTGTTCGGGTTCTTGTTCTTCCTTGTGCAGTGGGCAGTTTCTCACAATGTGGTCCAGTTTGCCACACTTGAAACACCCGGAGAACTGTTCCCGAGAGGTGTTCCTGGCCTTGCTGAAGTCCTTCCTTTTGCTATTTTCTTTGACTTTCTTGAAGAACTTCTTGAACTTTTGAGTGATCATGGCAATCTCCTCCTCATCAGAATCAGAATCATCTTCTAAGGCCTTTAGTGCAAGACCTCGATCTCTCTTTGTCTCATCTTTCTGTTGAGAACTTTTCCTAAGTTCATACGTTTAGAGGTTGCCAATCAGCTCATCTAGGGTGATCTTGTTCATGTCCTTAGCTTCTTGGATGGCCGTGACTTTCGCTTCCCAAGAATGAGGTAAAATTCTTAGGATTTTCCTCACTAATTCTTCGGTGGTGAAGGATTCTCCTAGGGATTTCAACTCATTCGTTATGTGAGTGAAGCGAGTGTACATGTCCATCACACTTTCACGATCACCCATCTCAAACAGCTCATATTTTCACATAAGCAATTCAATCCGGGATTACTTTACCTAATTGGTCCCTTCGTGAGCTATTTGCAAAGCATCCCAGATCTCCTTGGCCGACTCACATTTAGATATGCGAGTATATTCATCAGGACCAAGGTCGAAATATAGAAGTTTCTTGGCCTTGGCATTCTTCTCCATCATTTTGTAATCTTCAATATTGAATTCTTTAGGCTTTTTGGGGATTGACTTTTCATCTTCAGTTATTTTCTTTGGGATGAGTGCTCCATCTTTGATGAGCATTCACAACTCATAGTCCTCGACTTGGATGTAGTTTTCCATCCTATTCTTCCACCAACCATAGTATTGGCCATTGAAGTATGGTGGTCGAGTTATGGATTGACCTTCGAGCATACCTTGTGGGGTACTCATCTTCAAGGATCTCTCAAGGTGTTAGCCTTTCAAAGGAGAACCTGCTCTGATACCACTTGTTGATTTAGAGAGTACACAACCACAAGAGGGGGGTGAATTGTGGTGTTCGATTTTCGCAAGTTGCTGGCAAACAGTCTTAGACCCTGTTCGCACAAGTTGTTCCTAAGATAAGCGGAAGCGAAAATCCAACAAAATTGAATGCGAAAATAATAGACACAGGATTTTTACGTGGAAAACACCTCTAGCCCAACTGAGGTGAAAAACCACGACCTACCTCGTGTAGGATTTAAACACTTCACTAAACGGGCTAATCACATTACAATAGTAACACACCTTGTTACAAATTACAACCCACGTAACCGTCTTCCCTAAGATAGGTTACCCCACGTCCAAAATCCCCTTGATTTGGACACACACTCAACTCACTTTTGTGAAAGAAGAGTATAAAGAAAAACACCCTATTACAATGCTTCTCAACTAAGCTAATATAGGGTACAATGAAGTCCTAGTATGCCAACTTTGAAAGCTCAAATAACTCACTCACTAGACACGGTTTTCTTTTGAAACTTTTAAGCTCATGAACACTGAATTTTTGCCTTTTAAAACCGATGCTTCTAAGGTTCTAAGAAGCGACTTTATATAGTGCTTGAAAAAACAATTCCTCAAATTTTTAGAAACTAAAATCCCTAAAGAATATAGAATTCTTTAGCCACAAGGGATGAGAAAATATGAGCTGGAAACACTTCCTAAACCGTGTGCATAAGGCGGTGATTCTCAGCAACTAGCCCATGTTTTTCTCAACAACCTTATCCACTTGCCAAAAATTGGATATTCTTTTTATTTAAAAAGATTTTGCAAATCCCCTTAGATTTTAATAACCGTTTTTAGGATAAGAGGTAAGATACTCCATAAAAAATCTTTCTTGCAAATCGTTGAAGAAGCTGCTCAAAATCCAAAAAAATCGTGCAAAACAGTTTTTCGCAGCTTATTCTGGAAACACCCTGATCGTCCTGTTTCTAGAATTGTTTTGAAGGGTGATCCGAAATATTTTGCAAAAAAGCAAAACCGTTTCAAGTAAGTGGTAAGTTAAGACTTTCCGATTGGCATATTAACAAGAGTCTAAAAATATAAAACCAAATCAAATCAAGACATCTTGTTGTAACCACTAGTCATCTTGTAGAGAGACGAATCTGCTGCAAACACTTCACAGAACCTGTTCCTCACGGCTGCACTTATATCCTATGCTTCAAACACTTCACAGGACATGTTTCAAACACCTTACAGAGCCTGTTTCTCATGGTTGTTCTTACATCGCTGACTTGAGTACCTGTTCTTGATAAACCATTAGTCAAGCAGTTTTAATATATTGAAAAACAGCAGTAAGGCCCTGTTCTGTTTGGAGCAACAACAACACTTGGATTTGTTATCATCAAAACCTTATACATTCTAACAACCTAGTCACTAGTTTGAGGATGATAGGGGGTAGCAACCCTATGGACTCTGGAGTACCTCTTCAGTAAGGCATGAAAAGATCTGTTATTAAAGTGGGTATCCTGATCAGTAATAATAGCATGGGCATGCCAAATCTAGCAAAGATGTTCTCCCTACAAAACTTCATGACCACCTTGGCATCATTGGTCCTACAAGGGATGGCCTCAACCCACTTAGAAATGTAGTCCACAGCTAATGAAATGTACTCATTCCCAAAAGAAGATGGAAATGGTCCCATAAAATCAATATCCCACACATTGAAAATCTCTACCACAATGATGAGATTCAGTGGCATCATATCTCCTGCTTATCCTACCCAACTGTTGGCACCCAGGGTAACTTTTACAGTATTTAAAAGCATCCCTAAACAAGGTCGGCCAATAGAAACCACATTGAAAAACTTTGGCTGCAGTTTTTCTTTCAATAAAATACCCCCCACATGCCTGGTCATGACAAAAAGAACCTCATTGTCAAGAACACACCTTCTAACGATTTGGTCAGAGTAGTACTTAAATAAATATGGGTCATCCTAAACAAAGAATTTCACAAGGTGGAAGAACCTATCTTCATCATTTTTAGCCTAATCCTTAAGGATCCTACCAGCAACTAGGTAGTTAGCAGTGTCAGCATGTCAAGGATCAGGGTGGATAGCATATAATTGCTTATCGAGGAAGCATTCAAAAATGTCACAGAGAATCTTAGATAAATGGTCAGCTACAAGGTTCTCAAAACCTTTCTTATCTCTGATCTCATAGTCAAACTCTTGCAAAAACAATATCATCCCATAAGTGTGCTTAAGAGTAGAGTGATTAGTATAGACAATCACATAAGATCCAATAATGTAATGTCTAAACTTCTCAAAGCCAAAGATCACAATCAAGAATTCTTTCTCAGTAACAATATAGTTCAGTTGGGCATCATTCAGAGTGTGACTAGCATAATAGATAACATAGGGTTTTTTTTATCAACACGCTATCCTAGAACAACCTCAACAGTATAATCAGATGGGTCACACATCAACTCAAATGGTTCTCCTCAGATGGGAGGATGAAGAATAGGGGCAGAGGTCAAGGCTTCCTTAAACTTAGTAAATACCACAACACACTCCTAAGAGAAGTCAAATGGCACATCCTTAGCTAGCAGGTGGGTCAAAGGCTTCGCTATCTTACTAAAGTCCTTAATAAAACAATGACAGAAGCGAGCATGTCCAAGGAAAGACCTCACGCCCTTCACACAAGTGGGAGGGAGAAGATTAATAATCAAGTTAGTTTTAGCTTGCCTACCTCAATTCCATCTCTAGAAATAATGTGGCCTAAGACTATCCTCTTTTTAACCATGAAGTGATATTTCCCCCCATTGAAAGTCTAGTTTTTCTCCCTACATCTTTCCAACACTTTTTTCAAATTAGACAGACAATCATCAAAGGAGGACCCAAACATAGAAAAGTCATCCATAAAAATTTACATGCATTGTTCAACTAGATCTAAGAAAATAGAAATCATGCAACTCTAAAAGGTACGTAGCAAAGGCATTGCACAGTCTAAATGCCACTCTTTTAAAGGCATAAGTCCCAAATGGACATATGAAAGTAGTCTTTTCCTGATCCATAAGAGCAATAGAGATCTGAGTATAGCTAGAATATCTATCTAAAAAGTAATAGAAGGAGTGTCCAGTCAACCTCTCTAACATTTGGTCCAGGAAGGGAATAGAAAAATGGTCTTTTCTAGTGGTAGCATTCAATTTTCTATAATCTATACAAACATGCCACCTAACTTAAAATTGAGTAGATACTAACCTGTTCTTCTCATTCCTAATCACGGTAATACCGATCTTCTTGGGAACAACTTGAACAAGGCTAACCTACTCACTATCAGAAATATGATAGATAATCCCATGATACAACCATTTTAGTATTTCCTTCCTCACTACTTCTTGTAGAGTTGAGTTCAAACACCTTTGGCGGTCTCGGTAGAGCTTAGTATTGTCCTCCAAATGAACTATATGCTGCACAATGGAAGGACTAATAGCCTTGATATCCCTTAAGGTCCAACCTATAGCTTCCTTGTTTTCTCTAAGTAATGTAATCAATTTGTCCTCTTGATCCCGGTCTAAGTCAAATGCAAATAATGATAGGTAAGGATTCATTGGGTTCTAGAAACGCATACTGAAGAGAGTCAGGAAGAGGTTTCAATTTAAGAGCGGGAGAGGAAACAGATTTATGAGAAGATTCAAAAACAGCTGTAAGCAGACAGTCAACAATAGAGCATAAGTTATCAAACTCAAACACATCATATTCAGCCTCATCATCAATAAGAAATGACTCATACTCAACAACAAACATATCATTAAAGTCATCGTCATATACAGAATCTTCTGCCCAGTTAAGAGTAGAAAACTTCATATCTAAACTAGAAGGCTGTCTTTGCATGTTAAAGATGTTTAACTCTAAGGTCATGTTACAAAAGACAGTCTCATCATACCATTCCTGCAATTAATGAGAGCATTAGCAGTGGCCAAGAAAGGACGCTTAAAATCACAAGGACTTGACTAGCTATATTGGATACCTTTTCAGTTTCAATCACAACAAAGTCCACTGGGTAAATGAATTCACCCCCTCTAATCAAAACATCCTCAACTATACCCCTAGGCAACCTATTCGATCTATCAACTAATTGAATGACCATCTTGGTAAGTTTTAGCCCACCTAACCCTAGCCTCTCATACTCAATGAAGGGTATCAAGTCGACACTAGCCCTTAAATCAAGCAAAGCTCTATGAATAAGCTGGTCTCCTATGACTATAGAAATAGTACGCACACAGGGTCCTTATACTTCGCTGGGATCTAGTGAAAAAAGATAGAACTAGTGCCAGAGGATAAGAAAGCCTTTTTGCGAACACTAGTGGCTCTCTTGGAGGTACACAGATCTTTTAAAAATCTAGCATATGGAAGCAGCTGATGAATATTATCGAGTAAAAGAATGTTGATTTTGACTTGAAAGAAGGTCTCTCTTATATGAGCTTGATCCTTCTTCTTAAGCCTATGAGGAAAAAAAGGTAATGACATATGGACTTTCTTAGCAAAAGAAGGAGAAAAAGAGTCCTTAGGAAGTGAAGGATCAACTGAATTAGTGGAATCTTTCTCTTTAAGCCTAATCTTTGTTAGAAGGTGACTCAGGAGGTAGAGGAGTATCAAAATCATTGGAGACGCCATCAATAGCATCCCTTAACCTATTGGACGAACCAATTTCTGGAGACGAAGAAGAAGAAGAAGAAGAAGAAGAAGAAGAAGAAGAAGAAGAATTTTGAAAGAATAGGTGAGGATACATGCAGGGTTCATTAGGATTTCTCACTAGATTATCAATCTCTCGATTAGATTGGAGAGATATAACTGTATTCATTTTCCTCACAGGCTCACTAGGGTTAGCACCAGAAGAAGAAGAGGCGTGACCCTCAGAGTTCACATCAGTTGACTTTGGAAAAGTACCTGCCTCCATAGAAGGTGATGCTAATTAGGAAAACTGCTTAGTCATTAGTCTCATCATTCTCTCCATATTAGCACTAATCATTTTCTCTGCACTACTATTAATTCTCCTCTCAATTTTATCAATGTCGGTATAACTAGGAGGAGGTTGAACTTCAGCTACATAATGCGAAGGTGTAGGTGCATCGAGCACACCTAGAAAAGCCGATCTTTGAAAAGAATTAGAGGGATGAGAGCTGGGCTGCGAGTTGTTTCCAGAAAACACTCCAGGCTTAGAGTTAGGAATTGTAGCATTTGGTCCGTTACTCCAAGAAAAGTTAGGGTGATTTCTCCACCTAACGTTGTAATAAGGGAAAAAACGGTCATTCCTTCTTGCTCTTATCCAGTTGCCAACTGGTGATCAAACTAAGGACAGACATTCAAAGAATGATCTAAGGCCTGACAGTGAGAACATATCACTATAGAAGTCTGAGATATCAGGGGAATCTGGGGAGACAACCCCTTCAACATGTTTTCCAAAACAACAATCTTAGACTTTAAGTGACTTACATCAGAGATAGAATGCAACCTACCCCTAGAACTTAGACTGTCATCACGAACGATTTCCCATTGGATCATCTTCTTAGCTAAGTCCTCTAAAAATTCCCAAGCAGCTATGGCGCTCTTAAAAAGAAGGCCATCCTGACACATGGACTCTACCATGATTCTAGTTTGTTGGTTAAGTCCTTCATATACAATTTGTCACAATCATGCTTGGTCAAAACCATGATGGGGACACTGGGCCAATAAATTTTTGAACCTATCAAAGTATTTCCAAACTGATTTCCTATCTAATTATACAAATTCATTGATTTCATTCCTTAGTATAGCAGTTTTGGCATTAGAAAAATATTTTCTTAAGAACAATCTTATAAAATCATTCTAAGAAGTAACAAAATTAGCAGCCAAGCCATACATCCAACATTTAGCAAAATCTTTCAAAGCAAAAAGAATCAATTTTATTCGCACAATATCAATAAGGACATTAGGGAAATGCATCATAGAGCATACTTATTTGAATTTTCTCAAAAATAAATAAACATCCTCTACGCCAGTAAATTTAAGGAGCATTTCAGTATGGTGAGGTCTTAACTCAAAAGTTACATTTGGTTCTAAGTCATGTATAGTAAAATAAGATGACAAAGTAGTCCAGGAGGATAGAAAATATAACGCAAAGATCTTTCTTGTGCCATTTCTTCTAATTCAGGCTTGAGTTCAGGTTTGGGTTCTCCCTCAAGGTCAGATTCACTCCTAACAAGTCTATTACTCTTAGGGTCTCTAACTAGCCATGTAAATCCACACCCACACAAAAGGCTATATTTTTTATCTTTGTTATCTTTTCTTTTTTTTTGGGATTTTTGACTTTTTTCTATATTTTTTTCTTCTTTTCTTTTAAAACACAAAACAAAATTAAAAAGTGAATCAAACCTTGAAATAAAATGAAAAGAAAAACACAAATAAGCTAAAAGAAGATACAAAATAAACTAAAACTTAAACAAGCTAAATCTAAAAATAAAATTGAAATAGAAAATAAAACTCCTAAAATCAGAACTCTATACACAGCAAATTCAAGACAATCGCAAGGAACATGAATATATTTTTTTTGAATTTTTTTTGTCCCTAAACTGTGCAGAATATGGCAAACAAAATATCAGTTCCAAAAATCACAGAAAATCTCAAACAATCCCAAAAATTCCAGAAAATTTTAAACAAACTCTAAAATTATGCTAAATCCACAAAAAATATCAGCACAACAAAAATCGCACTAGAAATGCTTTGACAAATTTGAACAGAATTTGAAAATGATGAAAATTCTACACTGATTTTGCTATTTTTTCTATTTAGTTCTGCCTTTTTTTGCTGCACATAAACTAGATGGGTTAGTGCTGTTTTTTCAGCAATAAATAACCTCTAAAAATAAAAATGAAACTAATCTTTAATAAAATCAAAATACTAACTTAATTCAAAAATCAAAAATAATCTAAACTAAATTACGTAAAAACTCAACCAAAACCAAAAATTACAATTATAAAACTAAAATGAAAATGACCCAAACGACTTGAATAACTAAACTACGACTTGACGTAACCAAATTTCACAAATCTAGCCGCGGTAACAGCGCCAAAAACTTCTTGTAATTTTCGCAAGTATACAGTTTATCACTGTAACAATTATGGGTGTCGATCCACAGGGATGAGTTGTGAGATTAGATTATTAGTAGTCTAATCAAAATCAGTAAATTGAACCAATCAAACACATAATGGTGGGGTCAACATAGCAAACAGAAAAAAAAAAAAAAACACCCATAAATTCTATCAAAGAAGTAGAACAAAGTATGTAAATGTAAGCCCAGACTATAATATCAAAATAAACCACCCTAATGTAGACCCCAAAAAATTGAATGAGAACAGGGGATTCAAAATCAACCAAAGTGACACAATTGTTACGAAATTCCAAACAGAGTCACTAAGTCTATTTGAATTTAACCCAGTTAAAATCAAATGACACTAACATGAGAGCTTCAAAATTGAATCTGGAGCAAAGACGACTAGATAGAAGCTAAAAAAATAATAATCCACAGCTTCCTACCCCTCGTCTCTCTCTCTCTCTCTCTCTCTCTCTCTCTCGACCTCCATTTGAAGCCCCTCGAAGAACGTCGAACTTTTCGTTGCCTCCATAAAGTCTTGAATTCAATGCTTGAAACAGTCGACCTGATGATGATTAGTAATTAAGGGAGAGAAGAATTAATGGGTGAAGACAACCATGACAGCAAGGGGTCACGGCCCTCTGGATTATTGGTCTTCAATGGTAGAAAGCATAAGAAGGGAATGGGTTTCACGTGCAGCACGCATGGGAGGAAGAAAAGAAATGAAGAGAAAAGCTGGGCTGGGATGTCTGCGTTTGGGCCATGCTACTGGAGCAGTAGAACAGGCCCAACATAGCTGGGTCTGAAGAGGTGTGCTGGGCGAATTAGGCCGCTCGGGAGCCTCGGGTTGGGCTGGATCTGTTTTTGTCTTTCCTTTCTTTTTTTTTTTGCGTCTTTCTTCCTTCTTCATCTCCCAATTGATCTAAGCTTCATTTTGAGTTAATTATTTATTTTTTTTAAAGTTTATTTTTCAATTCCCACAAAATAAACAAAATAACATTAAAACCCTAATTTAATAATATATTTCGAGCAATCATTAGACAATAAAAGGAGTATAATATATCATAATTTCAGGTTGCACAAATTCTTATGTTCTTAATTTCCATAATTAATTAGTTCACTTTGTTTCTTAATGTGGATACTAAAAACCTAAAACCTAAGTAAAAAGTAGATTGCTTTTAGTTTGCTTTACCTTCAAAATATAAGATATCAAGTGTAACTTTTTAAAATGTGTTAATTATATGCCTTCATTTTTAGAATTGATGTTAAATTTTATTATATATACATTTAATCTTGACATCCCAAATTTCCAGGCGGCGTCCACAATATCAGAATTGTCCTCTCGAAGAGGGTAGAGCCCACAAACATATAAGTTCAATGTATCCACAAACACGTTGTTGGTATGGTGGTGGAGCTAATTTCAACTAGTACAGGTCTACTATTTGATCTGTGTTATCTAGTGCTGTCTCTACCATCAAAAATCTAGTCAAGGTAGGATAGTTAGTTGGTTAATAATTGCGATGGAGATTTTTTAGGTGGTAATACTTATTTTCATCAAATACGGTCTTGAATCTAAACTTTATAATTGTAAAATGTATATTAAAGTATGAAAAATTTGCACTTCGATCCCCTGTGGTTTGGTGTATTAATTTTTGGACCTTACGAACTTTGAAAATAATTTCCGGAGCCTATGAGGTTTGGTGTAAATGATTTTTGGAGTCTTAATATTTATTACTAGGTCCCTAAAGGACTTTAAATGTAAATACTTCAAAGTTATGAGTTGTTTTGCAAAACTAAGCTTATATTTATGTTTGGGTTTCTTATAATGACTTTAATGGTACTAGTTATCACAATCTACTATTTATATCATAAATATTATATTTTCTGTGATTAAAAACCCACCACGTTTAGCAAAAATAATTAAAACTTAATTAAAGAGTTTTGACCGTTACCTGAACTTAGTCGGCTTGGACTCTGGCGTTCTTTTAGCTTCCGGTTTACAGAAATTGCTAATCTCAACCACTCCTTCCTTAGATCAGGGACAGCATAGATCCGTTTCATTTCCTACCTCGGACTGTAGCTATTAATCAAGTTTTTAATCTTTTTCAAGGATAGTGAGACTTTAATCAAGAAATTATAATATTGAAGACATAAGGTTCGATTGGATAACATTCCCTACTGGGAAACTTCTTTTATTGAAAGATTGAAAGTGAAAATATTACAACAGAAAGCTTGAAGAGGGACTTAAACTAAGATCATTAGAGATGCTTGTTCATAGAGAAATGGAGAAACCTATAAAGCTTGTCGAGGGCTACAAATTTAACCACTACTTTGGTTATTAAAACACTTTTTATAGCATAGGAAAGTAGGGATCGATCCACGAGGAAAGATAGTTTTAGAAGGCTAGCTTAATCCTAAATAATTTTACTAATCCAATTTATTAAGTCTAATCTTAATAATTCTAAGATAATTATAATCTAATAAATAAAAATCTAGAAAAATACCCAATGATGCTCCTAAATATTTTGGATTATATTCTGGAAAGAAAACAGTAAAAAGCTTTCCTAAATAATTTACTAAAATTAAATCAGAAAAATAACTGAAATTCTAATTAAAATCCAAAACAGAAAATAATAAACAGAAAATAAATATTAAAAATTTCAAACAGTAGCCTAAAATACTATAATTCAGGTCTGTGAGTTTATAACCTATAAATTGTATCCACTTTATTTTATAAAAATCAAAACAGAAAATTATCACAGAATATCAATGCAGAATATTGAATTTAAAATTAAAAATAAAATAATTTGTGAAAATAAAATTACGAAACTAATCAAGAAAATTACTATAATGCTAAAACACAATTTTCTGGACTCAACAATATCTAAAAGTCGTAATTTAATATTAAAAGTCGAAATTTCAGAATTAAACACCTAAAAATCTGCACTTATTATTTCCACAAAATAATTCTGAAAAATTACCAAATAAATTCCAAAAATCACGAATTTAATTATGGGCATATTATGACACTCTATAAACCCTAGGAACTTATAAAAATCAAAAAAAGAACAAAAATAACTATTTTTAGTCGTATTTCCAACAAACGCTAATGAAAGACTAAAACTAAATATAATTCAATCTAAAAATTATAACTACCCTAAAAATTAAAATCTAAGTTATCTAAAATTACCTAGACACTCCTAAAAGACTATACTTTTGGGGGGGGTCGATTGAATTTATATTGAAACTAATAAATATAGAACAAAATTTATCAAACTAATCAAATTGACTCTAAAAAAAATAAATAATGATCAAAAGTTGTCAAATTTATGAAGAATACTTAGTATAATCTCAATCCACCATGCAAATTAATATTTATCATCAACACATAAGTTAATTTCATTCATGAGTTAAACTGTAGAAGAAATCCACCAGCGGTTCTTCCCCGTTTCTCTTTAGATTCTAGTTTACTTAGGTCCAGCCCTAATATGAACCCTACTAATTTGATAATTTTTACACCAGCGCAAAAATTTAACCAAATTAGAGCATTAAGAATTAGAAAAACATCATTTAACACTTTGTAACCAATTTACCAGCAAATCGATTTAACAAAGATCTAAAGCGATTACCTAATTAAAAGAGAAGGGTTTGAGCCATCCATGATTAATTAGGGTGATACCTAGGCTTAAAAGACTAAAACTTTTACGTATTATAATCTTCTAAACTATCAATCGAAATTGTATTTAATCAACTAGCATGCATTCTAATCGATTTAATACAAATTTCATAAACGATAAATGTCAATCGCTAAAGAATCATGAATATAAATCAACTAGACATTAAAGCATAAAACTTGTTTCAAAATAATTAATTTAACATGGTTTCAAGAAGATTATACTAAGCACATGAAAATTACTCACTCATATTAAAAATAAAATTACAATTAACCAAAGAATTCATGTTTAATAATTAATTAAACACAAAATAAAAATGAAATAAAATAAAAAAAACAAACCCAATCAAAGGGCTAAGGTGATGCTTGAAGGATGATGATGATGATTATGGTGATGGAGGAAATCGTGGAAGGTGGTAACGATTAAGATGATGATAGGGAAGGATTAGGTGGCGTGGGTGATGGTCGAAAAGAAGGAGGGGCTACGTGATTAGGATTATCTTGAATATGAAGAGAGCTGATGATGAATGATGATGATGATGAGGTTGAGGCGTGGGCAAGTGCTAGGAGAAGATGGCCATGGTTGCTCCTGATCGTGACGAAGGCAATGATGGTGATTAAATAAAGGGGTGGCTTGGGGGTTTAGGCGTGAGGTGAGAGATGATTAGGGTAGATGATAGTATGGGATGGGATGGTTTAATGTGTGTTAGGCATGGGTTTATATATGTGAGGAGGTGATTATTATATGGAAAGTGAGGGGGTTAGGTTTAGTAAATTAGGGTTTCCTTCCTCTTTTCCTTAGATTTCTTCTTCCTCAAGACTTCTAGCTCTTCACCCAATTCTTGTAACCCTAGCCCAATATAATAATTATGAAAATAATATTTTCCATAAATTATTTATTGGACCGTCTTTTCAGCAAATTGTGTAAAATTGGAGTTTCAACGTCTTGTCTTCTCATTTTTATTTTATTAACGCCCATCCTGAAAAATATATAAAATAAGATAAATTAGATGCATTAATGTGTAAAATATAATCAAAATAACTAATAAAACGATGCATGATTTTTAGCTTAACAAAACCCAACTTTTCGTTTGCTCAAGAATGCTCAAATGACCGTGTCCCTTCTCAGCTCTCGACCTCTCTATTTATAGAGGGGATGGGGGTACATAGGATGCCCTAATGGCTATAGATTTTTCACATGGCTATAGTTGCCAACAGTAAACTGACGGCTACAGTACACACTTTATTTTACAGATTATTATTGAGATTCTATATACCTTCATCTCCAATTATATTTTCCAGACCATCATTATCTGGATAATCATCAAAATCTTCATTAATTTGGTTAAGATGCTCTGGATCATATTCTTCAACCAACTCAAGGAGATATTTCTTTTCTTCTTCTGATAAAAATTTTTCAGCTGCAATATTGAAGAGATAATAAAAAATATCTTCTGATTCTGCACCGTCCACTTTCATGTAATCATTAAATTTATTACTATAGGCAAAAGTTGTGCTTCCACAATGCATTAGTGTTTTTCCTTTTTCAATCAATGCCCAACATTGATGATAAATGTTGAAAAACCCAATAGCCCTTGCTAATGCAGGATCAGTAACTATATGTACCGGATCTCCATAGATCCAATTTTATCGTTGATCATTGGGATCATCGCAATCAACAATTTGGACAAGATAATGAGCTGGCTTGGCTTTTCCATTTTCATATTCAATCAGGGCGCTATAAACCTCCAAAGTTAAGTATCTGCGAATTGGAATTTTTGTTGGTCCCTCAGGAGATTTAAGAATCCAATGGAACCTTTTGAACATGTATTGTTGGAACTTAGTTAAGGTTGAGAAAAATGGGAAATTAGGATCTGGAACTTCTGAGAATTAAAGAATCATCCCATATTTCCAGGCTTTGAAGACAGGATCTCGGGGAGATATTGAATTGGCTGGGAAACAAATGCCACCGATCCCAGATCTGTTGGAAAAATAGATCGTTGTACTCCGAGACTTCCAAATATCATAGGAATAATGATGATAAAAGTCGACACAGGCTGCATACCATTCTTTGAACCATTTTTCTTGGATATGAGAACTTATTTTTTCTTGGATATCATAAGGGCACCGAAGGTAGCTAATTTGTAATTCTAGAAGGGAAAATCTTTGGGCTATTAGATAGGTAGTAGAGAGTAGACCAAAGCGTGATATGCTTTTTGTATGGAATTTCAGGTTATCAATAAGGACTTTACTAGAAGGCGTAACCCGTTCTAGTAGAAGTGGCATTTCATTAAGGATTTCCACCTTTTCTGGCAGGAGGTCGGCTTTGATGATCACTATTGGCAAGTTCTCGAGTTAGACTGTCTACCAGAGAGTTCTTCGATCCCTATATGTGTTCAATAGAGAAGCAAAACTGGTTAAGTCATAATTGCCAACGCAGGAGTCGCCATTGTACTTACATATTTGATATATTTTTTTTTTACAAAACCGAGTATTCCTTTGCAATCAGTTAGAATGAGAAAAGGCTTAGGGGCTAAAAAGATTAAGAATTTTTTAATTCACCTTTTGACTGCAAGAATTTTTTTTTCCATCGTGGGATAGCTGCATTCTGCTTTATTAAAGCTTCCGCGGCAATGTTTGCAGAATTTTTCTCCTTCTTTGATTTTGAGTACCGCACTTCAGTGCTCATTGCTAGCATCTGTCTCAAGAATTAAATCATCTTCTTCTTTAGGCAAATTAAGGACAGGAGGATTTTTACACATCTTTTTGAAATTTTGTACAATCTTTGTATCATTAATAGTCCATGTCTAGCTAACATTTTTCTTGAGTTTTTGCTGTAATGGTTTTCTTAGTTTAGTTAAATCTTTAATGAAATTAGAAGCATAGATAAGACACCCTAGAAACCTTTCTAGTTGTTTCCTATCTTCAATTTTTTCCGAAAAATTTTCTATTTTTTTCAGAATATGTTTTTGTAGAATAATATGTCCAACTTTTATTTCTAGATCTAAGAACTCGACTTCTTGTTCAGCATAAATGCACTTGTTTTTTTTCAGGTATAATACCATGATCAATGCATCTTTGGGTGACAGCCAGAACATCATTTTTATGTTGCCCTATAGTTTTAGAAAAGATAAGGATATCATCAATGTAAACTGGACAACAATGATTAAGGTCTTTGAAGATGTTATCCATTCTTCTTTGGCATATTTAAGGTGCATTTTTAAGATCAAATGGCATTACTATCCATTCATAATGTCCTTGTGGGGAACTAAATGTAGGTAAAGGAATACTTCCTCTTCCATTTTTATCTGCCAATAACCACTCTTGCAATTCATTTTCGAGAACCAAGAGGCTCCTTGAATTCTGTTGAAAAGAACTGTTTTGTTAGGAATATAATAACCATCAAAGACAGTGTCATCATTAAGCTTTTTGTAATTGATTACCATTCTGGCTTTTCCTCTTTTTTCCTCAACATGATTTCTTACCATGAAAGCGGGACTGGTGTGAGGACTCTTACTGTTTCTAATTAATCCTTTATCCAGAAGTTCTTTGATTTGTTTATTAAACTCTTGAATGTCCTGGTAGGTATACACCATTTGTTTAACTCGGATGATAGTGTTGGGATTTAATAAAGTGACTTTAGCAAATGTTTTGTCTTTATCCCAAAATTTCAGAGGATTGTCAGAATAGAGTTCTTTACATAATTTTTCTTGTTGTTCAATTATCTGCTCTTTAACAGATAACTCGAATAATGAAATTGTTAGTGCTACTTCACGTTGTGCAGGCATTACCTTCTAACCACGCTGGCTGCGTGTAAATTCAATTTTGTGATGAGTGTAAGCCTTACTTAATTTTTTAATAGGAACTGAGTGACCATTAATCGTAAATATTATTTGGTTTATGGTCTAGGTGCATGGAGAATATAATCTTTGAAAATTATTTTCAATAATTATATCATGAGAGGGTTGATCAGTAGCCCATAGAACTGGTATAATACATTGAACTACTCCTAATTCTATGGCTAATCCTTCTATGGCTTCATTGTGGCTCATAACACTATTATCAGCTATTCTTACTTGTAAAGGATTTTTAGCTTTTTTTCACATAAATTCAGGAAATAATATTCTTTTTCCAAAGCATACAGAAAAACCACTATCTATGTAGACACAAAGTCCATATTTATTATATCCCTCTAAACATACCTTTATTGAGATATAGATGCTATTGGGGTTTGTATTGGTAGCTTCATAGGATATTTCCATGGTCATATTTTTGACTAATTCATCCTCATAAATTGGTTCGCTAACAGTTCTAGTTTTGTATCTAATGACCTTTCTTTTCAGACTTGTTAATCGATCTAAATTGGGTCTTACAACTTCAAAACTCATTCTACTCATTTCACTGGTCATACTAATTGTATCATCTTTCCTATGCTCTTCTTTAGCGGTTGAAGATCCTTCTCTCCAATCTGACTTTATGCTTATACTTCTTAATAATTGGGGTTTAATAGTGATTTTTCCCTCCTCATCAATTTTTATTACATTTTTCTTATTAATTTTTGTAGGGTGGGCAAAGCTAGATATCCATCAACGATCGATTTTTATATCTTGAGGGTTAGACTTAATTCTTTGAATTTTCTGCATCGGGGTAGGACTTTTAAATTTTCTGCCTCCATCATTCTTACCTTAGTCTTAGGATCTACCGTATTATCTAACTTATAGATGATTTTTCAAAATATTCGTAACAGATATCCTCCTCTTTTCAGGTTCATCCCGACTGTTTTGATCTTAAGGGATAGGAAGTTTTTAGTAAATTCATCTTTTAGACTCACATAATATCCAGGTCGACAATAGAAACCTACTAACCCACCCATTACATAAAATTGTTTTTATCTCTGTAATTATTTGATTATTAAATTTGGTACGTCTGATATCACAGAGTAAAGCGTAAAGATCAATATCTTTACCATAAAATTGTAATGGAGTGATTGAACTTGGACACTTCTGACGTAGATATACCTATACTTTCTATCTTTGTTATGCTTAAGGATATTCTTCCAATTGATCAGATTAACTTCCCCAATGTTATACTCACAGTCCTTGATCTCAAGATCTCCTACCATCATTTTACATACATATTTGCTTTTTATTTGAAAAATAGATTTTTTATAGATCATGTCCTTTTGGATTATGGAAAGAACCCAATCTCCCTGAACTTCTTCATGATCATTATCTACTACAAATTCTTCTCCTTGAAGATCTCCAAGGCTTACCGAGCTACTTTCCATCATATGGTTGGTTTCTTCATAATCACTTTCTTCATATTCATTGTCCTCTATAATTTCAACAATTTCTTTTGTTGTTGCCTAGGGCTAGTTCTAAAGCTTCATCTTCACTAAACTCAGCATAATCTAGGCTTCCCAAAGTTTCAATAAGTTTGTTATTCTTCCTATTTTTGCATTTGTTAGCATAATGCCCTACTTCTCCACATGCCCAACACTTGCAGTTGTTTTTTCCTGCCGGGCAATAAGCAACTTTCCTAAAAAATCTACGTTTTTTAAGACTTGATTTGTTATAATATTTTTTTCTATATTTTTCGTCTCTCTGCTTGTTAAAGCTCTTTTTCTTATAGAATTTTTTTTTTCTTCTTTTCTCAGATTCTTTTCCCCATTGGTGAGGTGAATCCCAATAAGTCAAGGACTGCTTCTTAATCTTCTTTTGCTTTTGAAGATCAAGATATTGTTCATTGACCCATTTTCGTAAATAGGAAATTCTCGCTCTAAGGGTATCTACAACATTTGTTCGTTCAAATCATGCCATGTATTTTTCATTAATTATAGAATTGCCAAGATTTGTTTCATTATGTCCAATTTTATAATAATATTGACTGAATTCTGCAATATAATTTTCTAGGTATCTCATATCCCATAATTCGATATTGTTAATTTTTCTTTGCCATTCTCGTGCTTTTGCTTCAAAATCAATTTTAGCTCCGATGAATTCAGTCTCAATTTCTTTACACAGACTTCTGAACATAGCAGCTAGTGTTTCCATCGTTCTTAAAGTATTTTTACCATCTTTACTTAAAGAATCATACCAGTCAGCTATAGTGCCAGAGAAACTATGCTCGATATAATTTAGAAAGTTTGCCGCAGTCCATATAGTATTTAAATTTAAGACACTGTTCATTCCTCTTTTCCAGTGCTCAAATATTTCTTCTCTATTACGAGCTCCATCGATGTTTAAGATATAACCAATTTGACTAATTGGGGTAAGGCCAATCTCTGGATAAGTCGTGGCTTTCCTTGGGACAAACCCGAAGGAAAAATTGTTTGTTCGTCCTGCAGGAACATACCTAGGTTTCAAGAAATGCGTGTTTCTTCTGGAAGGTTCACCAAATTCTTCAGGTTTAGGAATGACATTATTAACAAGATTAGTCTCTGTTTCATGTAAGTCAATTTTTTCTCCTGTTTCGTTAATTTCATTTTCTGCAACCAATTTACCATATTTTTATCTAATTTTCATTTAATTTCTTCTAATTGTAACGCATTAAGATCATCGAGTTTAATAAGATTCATTTGCTGATATATTTTTTCTTCTAGTTGGATATTATTAGTTTCTTCATTATCATCTGACATGACATCATATTTATCACTAATAGCGCTCATGATTTTGTTTAGTTCTTCGGGATTTTGTTCTTTATCAAATATTTTTTTGTAGCTCTTCAAGACTATATTTTTCATACTCCATCTTCTTTTTCTTTCTTTTCAGTAGATTTTTCACTAGATTGTTCTCTTACTTTTTTTTGTTTTTTATCTCTTGTGAAGGAAATGGAATTTTGTGTTTGGGGTTTTGAAAAGGATATTTATGCTGAAAAAGAGTGCTAATTTTAGGAGTAGATTTTTTGCAATGTCTAATTTCATTAATAAGAGAAAGATGAACAACTGTTAACTGATTCTTAAGATCTTTTAGTTCAGTCTTAATTTTAGCTAATTTTACTTTTGGTTCTAAAACTATATCAGTAATATAGTTTAATTGGGGTGCTACTGAGATATTACCTTCTGGGGAGTGAACAATATGTGAATAATTTGGACCAGGACAAGCAGGTGATGCTTCCAGCATTAAACGCAGTTAGTCACACTCAATTACAATTAATTGGCTTAATTAATCATTAATTAGCTTAATAATCTTAATTATTTTTGTACACATGGCTCTGATACTAGATGAAAGAGAAAGTCGAGATCTATTAGTGAGCAAAAAACCACAAACATAATTTTAGAATTTTCAAAAGTAAGTTTTTAAATATTGGGATTAAATTGCAAATTTTTAAAAGTTTAAGGGTCTTTTTGCAATTTAGAAGGGTCTTTAAATTATTATACCCAAACTTTGGGGTTCCAGAAATTATTATACCCAAACTTGAATGGGTCCGTAAATGCGTTTCCAATCTGGTCGGGTCTAAAAATGATTACACCAAAGTATGATGGCTCGAGGTGCAATTCTTCGATTAAAGTATTATCATATATAAATTAATAGCAATTCAATGTCATTTAAGTGAAGTGTTAAAGATCAGAAAAAAGGAAAAAAAAGTAAGGAATATAAAGAAAACTCTTTTTTTTTTTTTAAAGGACAAAGTAGAGGATATCATATATTTCCTTAATCAATGAATTTACACCACTTCTTTGCAACCAAGTCGAAAATAGGATCTGACCTTCAATCCAAAGTCGCTCACCCATCAAAATAGGTTGAAGGTTGGCCAGAGAATGGATGAATAGGTTTCCCTCACACATTACATGAGAAAACAAGGCAAAATGAAAGGAAATTGACAAGAACGTAATTTCATCTAATGGTGAGCCAAATTTTTGGCTCACTAGTGGATGCCAACTTCCTCCCCATTAGCTTCTGAGTCAACCTTTTGGCTCATAATCCTTCTCATCTTTAATGCAAGGCTTACAACTTTGACTCACTACATAAGATAATACCATGGAGCCCACCACTTAAGATACTTATAATTTTTTTGGTAAAGTGACATTGTTTAAGTTAATAAAAATATTATTTTCCATCTTGGGAACATAATTTATGGTTATTTACTTCAATAAAAATAATTTGTTTACCTTTGAAAAAATTTTCAAGCCAAAAAAAGAAAAAAAAAACTCCTCAAATTTTATCGAAAAATTTCTGCACAAACGAGTCCAAAAGAAAAATATATGCTAGCCCAAAATATGTTTTCCAAAGGAAAAGCAAAATTGCCCAACCCAAAATAATTCCCACTGAACAAAAAAAAAAAAAATTTGAAGAAAAAAAAAGAGAAAAGCATGATGTGGTATGAGCGAGTGGCTCACAGTGGCAAACCAGCTCATGAGCCATGAGCCACGAGTCTCCCTCTGTGAGATAGCGAATCGCTTGCAGAGCCCAAAAATTAACTCGCGCGCCAACCATTTTACATGCTCTTAAGAACATTCGTAATTCATTTCTTAAAGTTGATCTAGAAAGAAAAATAACATTTAATGTGTGGTAACTTGTATTGTGTTATAGCTCATAATGAATTTGCAAGCAGTAAATTATTCTCACTAAAGGTACTATAGAAATTTAAATTATTTCTTTGGAATAATTGATATAACATCCTTTCCTTTCCCCTTTAACATTGAAAGTGGCAGAGGATGTTAATTATAAGTATAAATCAATATTAAATAATTTAAACTCTCATGCTTGAATTCTAACTTCATCCCTATATCAAGTGACACACTAAGAACATAATCGAAAATTATGCCAAATCATTAAATTTAATAATAAAAAAGTGAATGAAAATTTAAATTTAAAAGAGAACCCAATATTTTTGTATAAACACCCCAATTCAAAAATGTCTAAACTTACACCACTTATATTTAAAAGACAAACAAAAAAGTCATATTATATGGTCCCTAAAACGAATAAATTGCTTTTCGATCCCTCGCGCTCTGGTAAAATGGTTTTCTAATACCACGTTTTTAGAAAAATATTTATGGGACTACTTAGTTTAGCACAAATGTTTCTAGAGCACAAAACTTTGGGTTATCAGATTTCTGGGTCACAAATACTTTTTAGGTCGCTGAAGGGCTTCAAATGCAAATGCTTCAAAGTTTTGGGCTCTTTTGCAGAACTAGGCTTATATTTATGGTTGGCTTCTTCTAATGACTTTGATAGTGCTAGCTATCACAACCTACTACTTATGTTTTAAATATTATATTTTTTGTGATTAACGGCCCACCGCTTAGCAAAATAATTAAAATTTAACCAGAGAGTTTCGACCATTACCTCAACTTAGTTGGCACTGGACTCCTACGTTCCTCTAGTTTCCGATTTACAAAGATTGCTAATCTCAACCCCACCTTTCTTCGATCAGGCATAGTGTAAATCTGCTTTGTTTCCTACCTTGGATCGTAGTCACTAATCAAGTTTTTAATCTTTTTCAAGGATAGTGGAACTTGAATCAAAAAATTATAATATTTAAGATATAAAGTTCAATTAAATAATGCTCCCTAGTGGGAAACTTCTTTTATTGAAAGCTTTAAAAGTGGAAATATTACAATGGAAAGCTTTGAAAAGGGACTTAAGCTAAGATCATTAGAGATGCTTGCTCATAGAGAAAAGGAGAATTCTGACTTCCTTTTTGCTCAAGAATGCTCAAAATGACCGTGACCCTTCTCAGCACTCGACCTCTCCTTTTATAAAGGGGATAGGGTACGATGCCCTAAGACTACAGTACTGATTTTTCACATGGTTAAAGTACACATTAATTGCTATAGCACACACTGATCGCTACAGTACACTGCTTATTTTACAGATCTAACACTTGTCAAAATAGTACAATAATAGATTCTACATGTCTTCATCTCCAATTATATTTTTCAGTCCGTCATTATCTGAATAATCATCAAAATCTTCACCTAATTGATCGAAGATGCTCTTGGTCCTATTTCTCAAATAACTCAAGAAGATGTTTCTTTTCTTTTTCTGATAAGAATTTTTCAACTCCAACATTAAAGAGATAATCAAAATTATCTTCTGAAACCGCTCCTTCCACCTTCATGTATTCTTTAAACTCCTTGTTATAGGCGAAAGTAGTATTTTCGCAATGCATTAGCATTTTTCCTTATTCAATTAATCGCTAACTCCGTTGATAAATATTGAAAAATCCAATGGCTCTTGCTAAAGCATGATCACGAACTAATTCTTGTCGATCTGGAACCCATTCTTATTATTGATCATAGAGATCGTCGTAATCAACAATCTGAACATGATAATGGGCTGGTTTGACTTTTTTATTTTCATACTCAATTAGTGCACAATGTACCTCCACATACTGGCATCAATTGTTTAGAATTTTTGTTGGACCATCAGGAGATGTTAGAAGCGAATAGATCCTTCTAAACATGCATTGTTGAACTTGGTTAATTTTGAGAGAAGTGGGTATTTTAGATTTGGGATTTCCATAAAGTAAAGCACCATCTCATATTCTCAGGCTTTGATAACGGGCTCATTTGGAGAGATTGAATTTGCTAGGAAACTAACACCACAAACTCCGGGCCTATCAGGAAAGTAGATCGTTATACTCCAAGACTCTCAAATATCATAGGAATAATTATGATAATAGTCGATACAGGCTGCATACTATTCATTGAACCATTTTTCTTCAACATGAGAACTTGTTTTTTTCTTGGATATTATAAGGATCTAAGGTAATTAGCTTGTAACTCTAGAAGGAAAATCTTTGGGTTATTAGGTAGGCTGAAGATAATAGACTAAAGCGTGATCTACTTTTTGTATGGAATTCTAAATTATCAATAAGGACTTTACTAGAAGGAGTAACCCATTCTAGTAGTAATGGCATTTCATTATGGATTTTCACATTTTCTGACAGGAGTTCTGCATTGATGATCACCATTGGAAAGTTCTCGAGTTAAGCTGTTTGCGAAAGAGTTCTTCGATACTTGGATATCTACAATAGAAAAGGAAAACTGGTTAAGGCATAATTGCCAATGCAAGAGTTGCCCTTGTGCTTGTATATTTGATAAATTCTTTTTTACAACACCAAGTATTCCTTTGCAATCAGTTCAAATAATAAATGGTTTTGAGGCTAAAAAGATTAAGAACTTTTCAATTCCCTTTGTAACTGTAAGGATTTCTTTTTCCATCGTGGGATAGTTGCATTTTGTTTTATTAAAACTTCCACTACAATATTTGCAGAGTTTTTCTCCTTCTTTAAATTTGAGTATTGCGTTCCAATGCTCATTGCTGGCATGTCTTAAGAATTAAATCATTTTCTTCATTTGGCAAATTAAGAACAGGGAGATTTTTATGGGGTAATCACATTTGGCCACCCTCACATTTTAGGTGTTAAACTTTTTAACCCTGAGCTTTTAGAATTAATATTTTAGTACCTCGACGTTTATGTAATTTAATTTTTTGGTACACTCTGTTTTTGCTTGAGTCCCTGAACTTTTAAAATTTGCAATTTAATCCAAATATTTAAAAACTTACTTTCGAAATTTTAGTTTTGTGCATGTGTATTTTTTGTTATTAAGTAGTATTTTAAATTCTCTTTCATATGGTATCAGAGTCATTTCACTAAAAATAATCAAGATAATGAGGCTAATTAACTGTGATTAATGCTTGAATCATCACCTGTTTATCTTGGACCAAATTATTTACATATTGTTCATTCACCAGAAGGACTTTCTCCAATAGCACCTCAACTAAACTATAAACTGATATAGTTCTAGAATTAAAAGTAGAATTAGCTAAAATTAAGACTGAAGTCAAGGAGCTTAAGAAGCAAATATCAGTAATCCACTTTTTTCTAGTTGGCGAAGTTGGACATAGCGGAAAATCTCCTTCCAATATTAGTACTCTATTTCAGCATAAATATCCTTTCTAAAACCCAAAAAGCAAGAATCTATTTCCTTTACAAGATATAAAAATTCAAAAAGAAGCAGGAGAAAAGTCAGCTGAAAAGGCAGAGAAGGAAGAAGGTGATAGAGTATAAGCAATATACTTTTGAAGAACTACAAAATACGTTTGAGAAACAACAAAATCCAGAAGAAGTTAATAAGATTATGGACGTCAATAGCAATAAACATAACATGTTATCTGATGATAATGAAGAAACTAATAATGTCCAATTAGAAGAAGAAATATATTAGCAGATAAATCTGATTAAATTAGAATATCTTAATGTGTTACCTTTAGAAGGCGTCAGAAGAAAATTGGATAAAAAATATGGTAAAATGACTATTGAAGATGAGATTAATGAAATCGGAGAAGAACTCGACCTAGGAGAAATTGAGACCAATCTGGTTAATAATGTTATTCCTAAACCTGAAGAATTTGGTGAACCATCTAGAGGAAATACTCATTTTATAAGACCTAGGTACGTTCCAGCTAGATGAATAATCAATTTTTCCTTTAGGTTTACCCCAAGGAAAACTACAACCTTTGAAGAAATTGGCCTTAGTCCGATTAGCTAGACGGGATACATCTTAAACAGATAGAGCTCATAATAGAGAAGAAATATTTGAACATTGAAAAAGAAGCATGAATAGTATCTTAAATCTAAATACTACCTGGACTGCTATAAATTTCCTAAACTACATTGAATATAATCTCTCTGGCAATGTAGCTAACTAGTAAGATTCATTAACTAAAGATGGTAAAAATACATTAAGAATGATAGAAACACCAACTGTAATGTTCAAGAATTTATGTAAGGAAATTGAAACTGAATTTATTGGAGTTAAACTTGATTCCGAACAAAAGGCAAGAGAATGGTAGAGAAAGATTAATAATATAGAATTATCGGATATGAGATATATGAAAAATTATATTGCTGAATTTAGTCAATATTATTACAAAATTGGGCATAATGAAACTAATCTTGGTATGTTCTATGATAAATTGCCGTATTCGATAAATTTTATAATTAATGAAAAATACATTGTGTCGCTTGAACAAACAGATGTCATTGGCACCCTTGATTCAAGAATCTCTTATTTAAGAAAGTGAGTCAATGATCAATGTCTTGATCTCCAAAAGCAAAAGAAAATTAAGAAGCAATTTCTAACTTGCTGGGGTTCACCTCACTAATGGGGAAATGACCCTAAAAACAGAAGAGAAAGAAAATTTTAAAAGAAAAAGAGCTTTAACAAGCGAAGGGGGAAAAAAAATAGAAGAAAATATTATAACAAACAAAGTCCTAAAAAACATAGATTTTTTAGGAAAGCTGCCTATTGCCCTGTAGGGAAAAACAACTGCAAATGCTGGGCATACAGAGAAGTAGGACATTATGCTAATGAATGCAAAAATTGGAAGAATAACAAACTTATTTAAACTTTAGGAAGCTTAGATTATGTTAAGCCTAGTGAAGATGAGGCATTAGATCTAGCCCTAAGTAATAACAAAGGGATTGTTAAGATTATATTGGATAATGAATATGAAGAAAGTGATTGTGAAGAAACAAGTCATATGATGGAAAGCAGCTCTATCAGCCTTGGTGATCTTCAAGGAGAAGAATTTGTTGTAGACAATGATCATGACAAAGTTAAAGGAAACTGGGTTCTTCCCATAATCCAAAAAGACATGTTCTATAAAAAAATCCTTCTTTTAGCTAAAAAGCAAATATGTATGTGAAATGATGGAAGGAGATCTTGAGATAAATGATTATGAATATGATGTTGGGGAAGTTAATCTCATTAATTGAGAAAATATCCTTTAAGCATAACAAAGATAGAAAGTATAGGTATATCCATGTCGGAAGTGTCCAAGTTCAAATCACTCCATTACAATATTATGATAAAGATATTGATCTTTATGCTTTACTCTGTGATATTAGGCATACCAAATTTAACAATCAAATTACCACAGGAATTAAAACTAATTTATGTAATGGATTGGAAGGATTTAATTATCGGTCTGGATATTATGTTAGTCTAAAGGATGAATTTGCTAAAAATTTCATATCCCTTAAGATAAAAATAGTTAGGATGGATATGAAAAGAGGGGGATATCCATTTAGAACATTTTGGAAAATTATCTACAAATTAGATAATAGTATAGATCCTAAGTAACAATGATAGAAGTAGAAAAATTTAAAAGTCCCACCCCTATGCAAAAGATCTAAAGAATTAAGTCCAATCCTCAGGACATAAAAATTGATCGTTTATGGATATCTAGCTTTGCCAACCCCATGAAGATCAATAAGAAAAATGTAATAAAAATTAATGAGGAGGGTAAAATCACCATAAAACCTCAATTATTAAGAAGCATGAGTACAAGATCATATTGAGGAGAATGATCTTCATCAGCTAAAGAAGAGTTTAATGAAGATGATACAATTAGCATGACTAGTGAACTTAGTAGAATGAGTTTTGAATCTGCAATATCCAGTGTAGATTGAAGTATGAGCCTAGAAAGAAAGGTAATTAGGTACAAAACTAGAACAGTTAGCGAACCAATCAATAAAGATGAATTAGTCAAAAATATGACTATGTAGATATGCTATGAAGCTACTACTACAAATCCTAATAGCATCTATATCCTAATAAAAGTATGCTTTGAGGGATATAATAAATATGAGTTATGGGCCTATATTGATAGTGGTTGTTCTGTATGCTTTGGGAAATATCATTATTCCAGAATTTATGCGAAAAAAAGTCAAGAATCCTTTACAAGTAAGAATAGCTTATAATAGTATTGTGAGCAACAATGAAGCTATAGAAAGGTTATCCATAGAATTAGGAGGAGTTCAAGGCATTATACCAATTCTATGGGCTACTTATCAACCCTCTCATAATATGATTATTGAAAGTAATTTTCAAAGATTATATTCTCCATGCACACAGACCATAAACCAAATAATATTCACAATTAATGGTCACTCAGCTCCCATTGAAAAATTAAGTAAGGCTTACACTCATCAGAAAATTGAGTTTACACTCAACCAGCGTGGTGAGAAGGTAGTGCCAGCACAACGTGAGATAGCACTGACAATCTCATCATTTGAATTATCTATTCAAGAGCGGATTGTTGAACAGCAAGAAAAATTATGTAAACAACTCGACTTTGATAATCCACTAAAATTTTGGGATAAGGATAAAACATTTGCAAAAATTACTTTGTTAAATCTTAATACTATTATCTTAGTCAAACAAATGGTTTATACACACCAAGATATCCATGAATTTGATAAGCAAATCAAAGAACTTCTGGATGAAGGATTCATCAGAAACAGTAAAAGTCCTCACGCTAGTCTTGCTTTCATGGTTAGAAATCATGCAGAAAAAAAAAAGAGGAAAAGCAAGAATGGTAATCAATTATAAAAAGCTTAATGATAATACTGTCTTTGATGGTTATTATATCCCTAACAAAACTATCCTTTTTAATAGAATTTAGGGAGCCTCTTGGTTCTCGAAAATGGATTGCAAAAGCGGTTATTTGCAGATAAAAATGGGTGAGGAAAGTATTCTTTTAACTGTATTTAGTGCCACACAAGGACATTATGAATGGATAGTAATGCCATTTGATCTTAAAAATGCACCTTAAATATTCCAAAGAAGAATGGATAATATCTTTGAAGATCTTAATCATTGTTGTTTAGTTTACATTGATGATATCCTTGTCTTTTTTAAAATCATAGAACGGCACAAAGATAATCTCTTAGCTGTCACCCAAAGATGCATTTATCATGGCATTGTACTTGGTAAGAACAAATGCATTTATGCAGAACAAAAAATTGAGTTTTTAGGCTTGCAGATAGAGGCTGGACAAATCATCCTTCAAAAGTATATTTTAGAAAAAATAGAAAAGTTTCCTAAAAGGATTAAAGATACAAAGCAATTAGAAAGGTTTATTGGATGCCTTACTTACGCTTTAGACTTCATTAAAAATTTAGCTCAACTAAGAAAACCATTGCAGCAGAAACTCAAAAAAGAAGTAAATTAGACATAGACTATATATGACATAAAGATTGTTCAAAATTTCAAAAAGATGTGTAAGAACCTTCCTATTCTTAATTTGCCTAATGAAGGAGGTGATTTAATTCTTAAGGCAGATGCTAGCAAGAGCATTAGAGTACAGTACTCAAAATCAAAGAAGGAGAAAAGCTCTGGAAATATTGCAATAGAAGTTTTAACAAGGTAGAATGCAACTATCCTACAAAGGAAAAAGAAATTTTTGCAGTCATAAAGGGAATTGAAAAGCTATTAATCTTTCTGACCTCAAAACCTCTTCTTATTCGAACTGATTACGAAGAAATACTTGATTTTGTGAAAAAGAATTTATCAGATATGTAAGAGCAAGGAGGACTCCTGCGTTAGCAATTATGGCTTTGCTAGTTTTCCTTCTCTATTAAACATATACAGGGATCGAAGTACTCTCTGATAGACAGTTTAACTTGAAAACTCGCCAATGGTGATCATCAAAGTTGACCTCCTATTAGAAAAGGAGGAAATCCTTAATGAAATGACATTCCTACTAGAATGGGTTTCTCCTTCTAGTTGAGTCCTTATTGATAACCTCTAATTTCATACAAAAGTAGATCACATTTTGATCTACTATCTATAGCTTACCTAATAGCCCATAGATTTTTCCTTCTAAAATTATAAGTTAATTACTATAGCTGTCCTTATCATATTCAAGAAAAAATAAGTTCTCATATTTAAGAAAAATGGTTCAATGAGTGGTATACAGCCTGCCTCGACTTTCATCTTCATTATTCCTATGATATCTGGGAATCTTGGGGTATAACTATCTACTTTCCCGATAAGTGTGGAGTTGGTGGTGTTAGTTTCCCAGCGACTTCAATATCTCTAAATAACCCTATCATTAAACTTTGGGAGTATGAGATGGTACTTTACTTTATAGAAATCCCAAATTCAAAGTTCTCATTTTTCTCAAGACTAACGAAATTTCAACAATGCATGTTCCGAAGATCCATTGGGTTCTTACATCTCCTAAAGGTCCAATAAAAATTTTAGTTAGCAGATGTCTAAATTTGAAAGTGTATAGCATATTAATCGAATATGAGAATGGAAAATCAAAACCAGCCCATATTCAGATCGTTGATTACAATGATCTCGATGATGAATGATAAGAACAAGTTCCTGAACAACGAGAATTAGTTACTGATCCCGCTTAGCAAGAGCCATTAGATTTTTCAATATTTATCATGAATGTTGGGCATTAATTGAACAAGGAAGAATGTTAATGCATTGTAGAAACACTACTTTTGCCTATAGTAATGAGTTTAAAGAGTACATGAAGGTGGAAGGAGCAGTGTCAGAATATATTTTTGATTATCTCTTCGACGTTAGAGCTGAAAAGTTCTTATTAGAAAAAGAAAAGAAATATCTTCTTGAGTTATTTGAGAAATGAAATCTAGAGCATCTTCAATTAGACGAAGATTTTGATGATTATCCAGATAATGATAGTTTGGAAGATATACTTGAAGATGAAGGCATGCAGAATCTCAATAATGATGACTAGTTTGTCATCATTAAAAGCTCTGAAAAGTGGCTGCCCCATTATTGTACTATTTTGACTAGTGTCTGGTCTGTAAAATAAAGTGCGTATTATAGTCACATGAAGAGTCAGTGTGTAATGTAACCATGTGAAAAATCAATGTGTACTATAGCCAATAGGGCATCTTATGTACCCCATCCCCTCTATAAAAAGAGAAGTCGAGTGCTGAAAGGAGACACAGTCATTTGAGCATTCTTGAGCATAATAGAAGTCGAAATTCTCCATTTCTCTATGGGCAAGCATCTCTGATGATCTTATCTTAAGTCCCTCTTCAAGATTTCCATTATAATATTTCCACTTTTAAGCTTCAAATAAAAAAAAATTTTCTCGTAAGGAATGTTATCCAATTGAACCATATGTCTTAAATATTATAATTTCTTAATTAAAGTTCCACTATCCTTTAAAAATATAAAAAACTTAATTAGTGACTACGGTTCAAGGTAGGAAATGAAATAGATCTGTGTTGTACCTAACCTAGGGAAGGTGTGATTGAGATTAGCAATCTTTGTAAATCGGAAACTAGAGGAACGCCAGAGTCAAATTCCAACTAAGTTCAGATAATGATCGAAACTCGCTAATTATATTTTAATTATTTTACTAAGCATGGTGGGCCTATAACCACGGAAAGTATAATATATAAGATATAAGTAGTAGATTGTAGTACCAGTAAAGTTATTATAAGAAGTTTAATCGTTAAGAACAAGCATATTTCCTAAAAAGAACTTATTTATATAAGTTTATCCGATCTAGGGACCTCTTCTGTAATTTCTAAAAGCTTTTGTCTAAAAGAAAAAAGGTGAGAGATGTAAAACAAGTTTCTGAAGGTAGCTAAAAATTATTATCAATAGGTGAGGGGTTAAAAAGTTAATTTCGAAAAAGGTCAAGCGGGGCAAAAGTGACTATTTCAGATTTTTATACATCTTCTTGAAGTTTTAAACAATCTTTGTATCATTAGTGATCCATGTCCAACTTACTTCTTTCTTGAGTTTTTGTTACAATGGTTTTTTAAATTTAGCTAAATTTTTAATAAAGTTTGAAGCATAGGTAAGGCATCTGAGAAAAATTTCTAATTGCTTTCTATCCTCAATCTTTTTAGAAAAATTTTATATTTTTTCTAAAATATGCTTTTGTAGGATGATCTGTCCATCGTTTATCTCTAGAACTAAAAATTCAATTTCTTATTCAGCATAAATGCACTTGTTCTTACCAAGTATAATAACATGATCAATGCATCTTTGGGTAATAGCTAAGACATTATCTTTATGTTGTTCTATGGTTTTAGAAAAGACAAGGATATCATCAATATAAACTAAACAACAGTGATTAAGGTCTTTAAAGATGTTATCTATCCTTCTTTGAAATATTTGAGGTGCATTTTTAAGACCAAATGGCACTACTATCTATTTATAATGTCCTTGTAGGGCACTAAATGTAGTTAAAGGAATACTTTTCTTATCCATTTTTATTTGCCAATAACCACTTTTGCAAGCCATTTTTGAAAGAAGCTCCTTGAATTCTATTAAAAAGGACAGTTTTGTTAGGAATATAATGACCATCAAAGATAGTATTATTATTAGGTTTTTTTATTGATTACCATTCTTGCTTTTTCTCTTTTTTCTTCAGCATGACTTCTTACCATGAAAGCGGGACTAGTGTGAGGATTCTTACTATTTCTGATTAATCCTTTATCCAGAAGTTCTTTAATTTGTTTATCAAATTCCTGAATATCTTGATGTGTATACACCATTTGTTTGACTCGGATTGTAGCGTTGAGATTTAATAGAGTGATTGTAGCAAATGTTTTATCTTTATCCCAAAATTTTAGTGAATTATCAAAGTAGAGTTCTTTACATAATTTTTCTTGTTATTCGACAATCTGGTCTTCAATAGATTATTCAAGTAATGAGATTGTCGGTGCTATCTCACGTTGTATTGGCATTATCTTCTCACCACACTGACTGTATGTAAACTCAATTCCCTGATGAGTGTAAGCCTTACTTAATTTTTCAATAAGAACTGAGTGATCATGAATTGTGAATATTATTTGGTTTATGATCTGTGTATATGGAGAATATAATCTCTGAAAATTATTTTTAATAATCATATCATGAGAGGGTTGATCAGTAGCCATAGCACGGGTATAATGCATTGAACTCATTCTAATTCTATAGATAACCCTTCTATGGCATCGTTGTGACTCATAATGCTATTATCGGCTATCCTTACTTGTAAAAGATTTTTTTCTCTTTTTCACATAAACTCTGGAAATAATGATCTTTTTTCAAAGCATACAAAATAACCACTATCTATGTAGGCACACAACTCATATTTATTATATCCCTCTAAGCATATGTTTATTGGAATATAGATGCTATTAGAATTTGTGTTAGTGACTTCATAACATATTTCCATAGTTATGCTTTTGACTAATTCATCCTCATAAATTAGCTCACTAATAGTTCTTATTTTGTACCCAATAACTTCTTTTTTTAGACTTATACTTTGGTCTACACTGGGTCTTGTAAATTCAAAACTCATTCTACTCATTTAACTAATCATACTAATTATATCATCCTTTTTAATTTCTTCTTTAATTGATGAAGATCCTTCTCTCCATTCTGATCTAGTACTTATGCTTCTTAATAATTGGGAGTTAATGGTTATTTTACCATTCCCATCGATTTTTCATCACATTTTTCTTATTGATTTTAGTAGGATTTGCAAAGCTAGATATTCATGAATGATCAATTTTTATCTATTGTGGATTTAATTTAATCCTCTGAATCTTTTGAATAGAGGTATGACTTTCAAATTTTTCTGTCTCTATCATTATGATCTTTAGTTTTTGGATCTATAATATTATCTAATTTGTAGATAATTTTTTAGAATAACCCTAATGGATATCCTCCTCTTTTCATATACATCCCAACTGTTGTTATTCTAAGGGACAAGAAATTTTTAGTAAACTCATCTTTTAGACTCACGTAATATCGAGGTTGACAATTGAATCCTACCGATTCATTGCATAAGTTGGTCTTAGTCCCTGTAATAATTTGATTATTAAATTTAGTATGTCTGAGATCACAGAGCAAAGTATAAAGATCAATATCTTTGCCATAATATTGTAATGGAATAATTTGAACTTGGATACTTCCGACATGGATAGACTGATATTTTCTATCTTTATTGTGCTTAATGATGTTTTCCCAATTAATGAGATTAACTTCCCCTATATCATAATCACAATCTTTGATTTCAAGATCTCCTTCCATCATCTTACAAACATAATTGCTCTTTAATTGAAAGATGGATTTTTTATAAATCATGTTCTTTTGGATTATGGGAAGGACCCAATCTCCTTTGACTTCCTCGTTATCATTATCTATAACAAACTTTTCTCCTTGAAAATTACCAAAACTAATCGAGCTACTTTCCATCGTATGACTTGTTTCTTCATAATCACTTTCTTCATATTCATTGTCTAAGAAAATTTCAACAATCCTTTTGTTGTTATTTAGGGCTAGGTCTAGTACCTCATCTTCGCTAATCTCAACATAATCTAGGCTATCTAAGGTTTCAAGAAGCTTGTTATTCTTTCTGTTTTTGCATTCAATAACATAATGTCCTACTTCTACGCATGCCCAACATTTGCAGTTATTTTTCCCTGCAGGACAATAAGCTGCTCTCCTAAAAAATCTTCGTTTTTTAGAACTTATTTTTTTATAATATTTTCTTCTATACTTCTCTCCCCTTTGCTTATTAAAACTCTTTTTCTTATAAAATTTGCCTTTTCTTGTCCTTTCAGGTTCTTTTCTCCATTGGTGAGGTGAATCCCGGCAAGTTAGGAATTGCTTCCTAATTTTCTTTTGCTTTTGGAGATCAAGACATTGATCATTGACCCATTTTCTTAAATAAGAGATTCTTGAACTAAGGGTGTTAACGACATTTGGTCGTTCAAGCCATGCAATGCATTTTTCATTAACTACGAAATTTATCGAATATGAAAATTTATCATAGAGCATATCAAGGTTAGTCTCATTATGCCTAATTTTGTAATAATATTAACTAAATTCAGCAATATAATTTTTCAGATATCTCATATCTCACAATTCTATGTTATTAATTTTTTTCTGCCATTCTCTTGCTTTTTCTTCTGAATCAAGTTTAGTTTCGATAAACTCAGTTTCAATATCCTTACATAAATTCTTGAACATTACAACTGGCGTTTCCATCATTCTTAATATATTTTCACCATCTTCATTTAATGAATCATATGAGTGAGCAATCCAGATAGTATTTAGGTTTAAGATACTATTCACGCCTCTTTTCCAATGTTCAAATATTTCTTCTCTATTTACGAGCTCCATCTATATTTAAGACGTATCTCATTTGATCAATTGGGGTAATGCCAAATTTTTCAGAGGTTGTAGTCTTCCTTGGGTTGAACCCGAAGGAAAAATTAGTTGTACATCCTGTTGGAACATACATAAGTCTTATAAAATGAGTTTTTCTTCTAGAAGGTTTACTAAATTCTTTAGGTTTAGGAACAGCATTGTTAACCAGATTAGTCTCTATCTCGTCTAAATCGAGTTCTTCTCCAATTTCATTAATCTCATCTTGAACAGTTATTTTATCCTTTTTTTATTTAATTTTCTTCTAACTTCTTCTAAAGATAACACATTTAGATCTTGCAAGTTCATAACGTTCATCTACTAATATATTTCTTCTTCTAATTAAACATTATTAGTCTCTTCAGTATCATTAGATAACACATCATGTTTATTATTAATTGCGCCCATAATCTTATTTAATTCTCCTGGATTTTGTTCTTTCTCAAACATATTCTGTAGTTCTTCAAGAGTATACTACTTGTACTCCATCATCTTCTTTCTTCTCTTTCTTTTTAGCTGATTTTTCATCTGATTTTTCTCATACTTCTTTTTGGGTTTTATATCACGCAAAGGAAATGGATTCTTATTTCTTAGGTCATGATATTTATGCTGAAATGGAATACTAATACTGGAAGTAGATTTTCCTCTATGTCTAACTTCGTTAACTAGAGAAAGGTGGATTACACATAATTGCTTCTTAAGCTCATTGGCTTTCGTCTTGATTTTTACTAATTCTACTTTTCATTCTAAAGCTATATCAGTGATATAGTTTAATTGAGATGCTACTAGAGAAACGTCTTCTGATGAGTGAACTATGTGTGAATAATTTGATTCAGGGCAAGCAGAAGATGATTCAAGCATTAATCATAGTAAATTGGCCTAATTAATCTCTAATTAGCTTAATTATTTTAATTATTTTTGGTCACATAGCTTTGATACCAATTAAAATAGGGCTTCGAGTAGTACTTATAAGAAAAATTATACAAACACAAATTTTAGATTTTCGAAAGTAGGTTTTTAAGGATTGGGGTTAAAATGAAAATTTTAAAACGTTAAGGATCTTTTTGCAATTTAGAAAACTATTTTTGACAAGTTTGGTTTCAAAAATTATTTGTACCAAGGTTAGATGGACTAGAAAATCGTTTCTAAAGTTATAGGCCTCAAAAATTATTTACACCAAACTTTGAGGGCCAGAATAGAAGTTATCGCCCTAAAACTCTCTCTCATTCTGTCACAATTTGCTGCACGCAGGTCTAGAAAATGTATAAATGCTTGTCAGTCTATCACATATACAACACAAAACCTGAATTTACCCACGGCTTCTATGCACGGTCACGGGTTCTATGCATGGTGTAAGTTCAAATTGGATTCTAAATTTGGAAGTATTGTTATCTCTTTTCCTCCCACACGTTTCTTCTTCATTGGAGCTAGATTTGTTTGAGACACTAGTGAAGTTCCAAATTTAATATGTGGTAAGAAGTCTCTGAAGATAAGTTAATATAAACCCGTGAATTTAATCTATAAATGGTAATGAGCTATGATTACCGTCCAATTCAAGTACTATTTTTAATTTTGTCGTCACTTTTTTATGTGAAACTAATACCATCTTTTTGACTCTTTTACAACATCCATTTGGTTAAAAATCTAATTAAAATCCGATCACAATAGAACTATAGAAATCAACATAAAATTTTTCTCTTTTTTTTGGATGACTAAGGTAGTGTTTGGTTGGGAGGAAAATTATTTCTTAAAAAATAATTTCTATGAAAAATATTTTTTCAAACAAAATAGACTTTCATATTAAATATTGCATCGTTTGGTGCAAGTACCTCATTTTTCATGAAAAAAGAAAAAGTCAACTAAATTATCTTAGTGGTGTAAAATATCTAATTTAATTATTGTAATTGAGATAAATGTTAACAAATAAAGAAATTTTGAGCCATATTTAGCTTCTTTTAATCTTTTTTATTTGATAATTAAGTTTTGACCAAGCCTTTTGAAGATGTTTTACGAGCGCTCAATATTAGGTGAACTGTTTCAATTATGAAAAATATAAACTAAATTGTAATGTTGGAATAAATGTTAATCAAATTAAGAATTTTGGGCTCATAATTCAGATTTGAGCTTCTTTGAATCTTTTTCATTGAATAGGTAAAGTTTCAATTCAAACCATTGAAATTAAATTTTGTTACTAAATTACAACTAATTAACCACATTGTCAAGGGAATAGAAAAAAGAAAATCAATTTCATTTCTTCTTGAACGGAAATTATTTTCTTCTATTGGGATGAAAATGATTTTCCTTGAAATGATGATGATGATGATGATGATGATGATAATAATAATAATAATAATAATAATAAAACAATAATAATGACAAAAATGCTAATAGTAATAATAATAACAACAAGAATAACAATAAATATTTATTTTTTTAAGTCTAACAACAACAATAATAATTCAAAACTAATAATTTTTGTTTATTTGAAGTACATAACAACAAAAACTACTACAATAATAATATGTTATAAATTTTTTTCTAAATTGGTTTATAAAACCTTCATTGTTTTCTTGAATTTTCATATCTACAATAATTTATTACAAATTTATTGTTTTACACTTGGATGCTGACATGTTAGTTAAAAAAATAAGAAATTTTCAAACACCATGCATGTGATACCACATCAGCTTCCAATGAGTCAACAACTTTTCAACTTGATGGCGGTCCCAAAAAATAAGTAGGATCAAAGGTGCACATGTTAGCATCCAAGTTTTCAAGTTGAATTATTGTCATCCAATTTATGCCCCAATGATGGGGTTATTAGTGTCGAATTTTCCTTGAATGTTTACAACTCTATCTTTTACTATGAAAGGGGCGGCTTGGGGGAGGGGAGAGGTTTGATAACATGATAATTTTAATAGATAAGTTCTACGTGACAAAGTTTAAGGGGACAATATGATACAATAAAGCAAGTTCACGACTATAAATAGCTTCATTTGCATGCATGACAGAAGCATCAACTTCAAACTAACACTAATTAAGCATCGCACTACTCAAAGGGAGAGAAATGGTGAAAGCTTCACTTAACCTCCTCAACTATGCCATCTTTGCACTTTTGATCAGTGCAATGTGTAATGCATCTAACCCTATTAAAACCTTGATCTTATTTTCTAGTATTACTCGTGTTTTATCTAACTTACGTATTTATTTGTATTCTCAATTATGGGCATTAGATCTTAGATTAGTACCTTTTAGATTCAATCAAAACCTTTTCAACTAATACTAATTGAACAGATCCATGTATATAATAAAAGTGTGTTCTTATTTGATTTCAATTGCGACAATCATACTATAATAGTGAATGAAGGTTTAGACTACCCTAGAGGGGGGTGAATAGGATGATCTTAGAAAATTAAAACCAAAACTCAAAGTAAGATCTGAAATAAAAGAGAGACAAAACTCAAGGATATTTTAACGAGGTTAGGCCTCAACAGGCTTAGGTCCCCGCCTAGAGTTATCCAACTCTAGGATTCAACGCTCTACTTTTCTTATTAAGATGAACCTTCACACGTTCTTTTAGAGCGCCACACTCTAAAGATCTCAGCTATTTAAATCAACCACTGATTTAAGTTTGGGAGGAGTTGTGACCTCACATCAACTCCTTCGTTCACTCCTTAATAAGAATTCCTCAAGATCTCTCAAGACTTTTGATTGCAATCCAAGCCTCAAAAGAATTTGCAAATGTATAGCTCAGTATAGTATGATTGCAACTTGCTTTTGTGATTGCTTGGATCTCCTTGCTCTTGCTCGTGTGATAAGTATTTATAGCCTTGCAAGTTGTGACTCCCATCATCCAATAAGGAAGTGTCTTATCAAAGATATTCTGATTTTATCCTGTGATCTTCTCCAATAAGAAAGTATATGCTAAATCTCTTTTCTTACCTTTTGGACATGTAAATCTCTTTGAAGCTTGGCAACAAAATATATTATATTTGTAATAAAATAAAATCATGCAATGTAATCTTTGTGAGATCAAGTTTGAAATTCAAAAAGAATATTCCAATCAAGTAATATTGCTAGAATATTCCAATCAAATAAGGACAATATTTTGTCATGGCTAGAATCAAGGGTACAATAATTTAATCAAATAAAATCCTTTTTATTTGAATAATATTTTCCATATTGTCTCTTACCCAGCATGCATAATTAATCTTATGATATCTTTGCCTTTAAATAATATTGCATACAATGTTTCCAATCAAATAAATGTGATATACATACAATCTTTGATATCATCAAATAAATTTGAGATGCATGCAATCTTTTATATTTTCTTCATAATTCCTTTATGATTATATTAATATATGTTGCTTCTTTTTTTATGCATTACATCTTTTTAATGCAACAACTAAGTCACTAATTTTGTATTTCATCAAAATCATTGTGGTTACTAAGTAAGTCAACAATCTCTCCCTTTTTGATGAAAGACAAAATTTAGCTTGTGTCAATCTTATATTAAGCATAAGAATATCAAGCATAGATATAACAAGAAAATTATGCAACGTAGTAATCAAAAGATAAAAAATCATAAATATTATTAAGCATACTTATACTTGAAAATTACTTAACATAGCATATCATAGTCATACTTTCTCCCCCTCTTTCATCAAAAAGAAGTAAACAAGGAATGAGGAAATGTTTGAGCAGATCAACATGAGCAGGAGGCAAGGGAAAGAAAAGAAAAGGAAAAAAATAATGATTTTGTTTTGATTTTGGCAGCTGTTGGTTAAGGAGAGAGAATTGGAAGAGGTTGATTTAGTTGTTTTGACTTTGTCTCAATATCTTTCTGCAGGGGCAGCCGAGAAGAAAAAATTGGTGAACATATTGGCTTGTCATGTTCTTGGACGGAAAGAATTCTGGTAGAAGCAACCGAGGCCAAGACAATGTTAGGCATGTGGGAGCAAATAGAGGTAATTTTCAGATTGGATTGCTTTCTTTGGCTTTGGTAAAACAAATGTAACGAGACCAAGAGAATGTGCCCGAAATAATTAAATCATAAAAAATGAGAAGAGCATGACAAGTTTGTGATCAAGTTGGAAAAAAATCGAAGGTTGCAAATGTAATCCAGTTGGGATCTGAATGGTGAGAAATTATGAATTAATTTCCTCCATTCGAATTTGCTCAGTTGATTTGTTCTAGAATCATGTAAAGGTCATATAAAGGCTTTCAAATGAGTTTTCCAGCCTTGGAGACTGAATCTAGTGGCACATATATGCGTACCTATTTTACATTCGATATTGTATATCTAGCGATATTCATTAACTGAGTTAATCGATTATGCCTGCAGGGTTCTTCAAGAAAAGGGCTCCCCCTCAATTCATGCATCTAAGTTCAACATGCCAAGTTCATGACGAATAAAATTAAATCTATCCTCGGTTAGGGGTTTAGTAAAAATATCAGCTAACTGATGATCTGTAGGTACAAATTCTAGAGTGATATCACCTTTTTCAACATGATCACGAATAAAATGATGACGTACCTCAATGTGTTTAGTACGTGAATGTTGAACAGGATTTATGGTGAAGTTAATAGCGCTTCTGTTATCACATTTAATTGGAACTCCTTTAAAATTTATTCCTGAGTCCCGTAACTGCTGTCTTATCTAGAGTAATTGTGCACAGCATGCACCTGCAGCAATATATTCTGCTTCTGCCATTAAAAGTGCGACAGAATTTTGTTTCTTGGAGTGCCAAGAAACTAGGCTAGGACCAAGAAACTGGCATGTGCCTGATGTACTTTTTCTATCAACTTTGTATCCTGCATAGTCTGCGTCAGTGAAGGCAACCAAAGAAAAATCTCCCTCTCGAGGGTATCATAATTCCTAAGTCTTTAGTTCCAGTTAAGCATCGAAAAATTCATTTCACACAGGTACGATGAGATTCTTTAGGTGAAGTTTGAAATCTAGCACATAGACATACACTGAACATGATATCAGCTCGACTAGCAGTAAGATAAAGTAAAGATCTGATCATTCCTCGATAAACCTTTTCACTTACAGGTTTACCATTTGTATCGAGAACTAACTTTTCATTTGTTGCCATGGGTGTTTTTGTATGCTTGGCCTGGTCCATTTTGTATTTCTTTAGGCAATCTTTGATATATTTACTTTGATTAATAAAGATTCCATCTTTATTTTGTTTAATCTGAAGTCCTAGGAAGAATGTTAGTTCTCCCATCATGCTCATTTCAAATTCTTTTCTCATAAGATTTGAGAATTCCTTACAAAGAAGATTATTTGTAGCTCCCAAAAGAATGTCATCAACATAAATTTGAACAACTACAAAATCATGTCCTCTAGATTTAGTGGATAGGGTTTGATCAATATGTCCTCTTTCAAAACCATGTTCTAGAAGAAATTTACTCAACCACGCATACCAAGCTCTAGGGGCTTGCTTTAGACTATAAAGGGCCTTTTGAAGTTTGTAAACATGAGTGGAAAATTAGGATTTTCAAAACCAGGAGGTTGTTCTACATAGACTTCTTCTTGCAAATAACCATTCACGAATGCACATTTTACATCCATTTGATATAACTTAATGTTCATATGAGATGCAAAAGCCAATAATATGCGAATAGCTTCTAATCGAGCAACTGGGGCAAAGGTTTCATCGAATCAATTCCTTCTTCTTGATTATATCCTTTGGCCACTAATCTAGCCTTATTTCTTATGATATTGCCAGTTTCATCCCGTTTATTTCTAAAGACCTACTTTGTTCCTATTACTGGATGATTGTCTGGTCGTGTAGTGAGGGTCCAAACTTGATTTCTTTCAAATTGGTTTAGCTCTTCTTGCATAGCATTTATCCAATTGTGTCATTAAGAGCTTCTAGATGATTTTTGGGTTCTATGTGTGACACAAAAGCAAAGAATGCACAAAAGTTGTGCAGAGATGAGCGTGTTCTTATACTTGTGGATATATCAGTCAGGAGCTTGTCCATTGGGTAAGATGATTTATATTTGAAATGCTTTTGATTTACCTCTTGTTGGGATGTATTTGGAGGCAAAGCATCCTCACTTTTAGGTTCCTCTTCGTCTCGGGGTGAGGAACCGTTGTGTGTTTATTATTGTTGCTCAATAGTAGGACTTTCTTGCTTTTCTGCTTCCTCTTCATCGTCATCATGCTTGTTGAGATTTAAACTCTGGGCTATAGAATCACTTAACGCACCATCATTAGATTCATCAAAAATCACATGTATACTTTCTCCAATGTTTCTGGTACGTTTGTTAAAAATTCTATAGGCCTTACTATGCATGGAATATCCCATAAATATTCCTTCATCACTTCTAGCATCGAATTTACCTAGATTGTTTTTACCATTATTATGGACAAAACATTTGCATCCAATGGGTTTGAGGTGTGAAATGTTAGGACACTTACCTTTAAACAACTCATAAGGAGTCTTTTTTAGAATTGGTTGAATTAGACAACCATTTAGAACATAGTTTGTAGTATTCATGGCTTCAACTCAAAAGTTTTACGAAACATTGCTTTCACACATCATAGTTCGGGCCATATCTTCTAGTGTTCTATTTTTTCTTTCAACTACACCATCCTGTTGAGGTGCACGAGGTGCAAAAAAATTATGAGCAATTCCGTGATTATTACAAAACTCAGTAAAGTCTTTTTGGTCAAATTCTCTACCATGGTCACTTCTTATAGATGTGACATATGAGTTCTTATAAACTTGTAATTGTTTACAGAGTTTTAAAAATTCTCTGAATGCTTCATTCTTTTCTTTTAGAAAGGAGACCCACGTGAAGCCAAAATAATCGTCAACAATGACAAGAATATATTTACTGTGTCCTAAACTTTGTGTAGGTATTGGTCCACATAAGTTTATATGCAGAAGTTCTAAAGGTCTAGATGTGCTAATGTTATTTTTTTGACTTGAAGGAGCCACGAACCTATTTTCCTTTAGCACATGCATCACATATATGATCATATTCAAAATTACATTTAGGAAGACCTCTTACTAATTCCTTTTTAGCCAGTTTCTTAATGGTATGCATGCTAGCATGACCCAGTCTTCGATGCCATAACCATTTATCCTTATGTTGTGATGCTTTAAAACATAATAGGTTTTTGTGGGGGGATATTGTCAATGTCAATTGCATAAACATTATCTATTCTAGGTCCATGAAGGGTAATTTTTTTCGGTTTCTTATTTTTGACAATGCAGTGAGTAGAGTCAAAGGTTACAAGATTTCCTTTGTCACATAATTGAGATATGCTTAGTAGGTTGAATTTTAATCTGTTAACTAAGTAGACATTATCAATAGAATTAGTGGGATCTTTATCTATTCTTCCAACACCAATTATTTTACCTATGCTTTTATCTCCAAATGTGACACTCCCATGTCCGTTCTTTTTGATTTTGGTGAACAGGGAAGCGTTTCCACTCATATGCCTTGAACACCCGCTGTTGAGATACGACAGATCTTTCCCAGACTTCAGGCACACCTACAAAACAGAAAACCAACCCTTCCTTTTGCTTTTGGCATTAAATCTAGATCTGAAATCATAAGCAATCAAATTAGGAGGTCTTGTTCCTTTGGGGACCCAAATTTGAATGATTTTAGAAGACCTTTTTCTGAGTGGGCAAGAATAATTCATGTGGCCTTCCTTTGAATAATCATTGCAAGTCCTGGTGTTGTCTTTACGTAGTGTGGGTTTTATAAAGAAGTTTTTATAGATTGTCTTTTGGTTAGAGTGATTATATCCAAGACCTTCTTTGTTAAATGATGTCCTTTGAGTACAAAGCAATTTGTCTAGATTTTCTTATCCTTGAGTAAATTTAAGGATTATCTTGTGATTTACATCATACTTGGTTGATAGTTCTATATTTTTACCCTCTAGGTCCTTAACTTTTGCTTGAAGGTCATTATTCAATTTTCCTAGATCTACATTTTTCTTGCATAGTTCTCTTACCCTTTTCTTGAGCTCTTTGTATTTAGACATATATTTTTCTTCTAGTTTAGCAAAGCTGATTAATGCATTAATTAATTCATCTTTGGAATAGTCATATAGGGATGATATGTCTACCTCATCAGTGCTTCCATATTCAAATTGCTCTTCTTCTTGCATGTCCTTAGCCATAAGACATGTGTTAACCACATGTTCTTCATAGTTGTCACTCTCACTTGATTCATTGTCACTCCAAGCAGCTATCATGGCTTTCTTGTTCTCTTTCCTTTTGAATTTTCTTCTTTCTCTTACTTTTTGAAGGAGGGGGCAGTCCTTCAGCATGTGACCTGGTACACCACAACCATAACAAGCACTGATGTTAGTTTCATTTTTGTTGTAAGACTTTCCTTTCTCATTTCTCTTAAATGTGGATCCTTTCTAGTTGAAGCTTTTATGGTTGAACTTCTTTCTTAGACCCATTTTGTTGAGACCTCTCACAATCAAGGAGAAGGCTGCTTCATCATTGTCCTCAGGTTCCTCCTTATCTAAAGAACAATCTTCTTTTGAGGCTTTTAAAGCTATCCCTTTCTTAGAACTGCCGCCTTCATCTTCTTTGAGGTGGATCTCATGAGTTAGAAGCTTCCCTAGAAGATCGTCTAGTTCAAGCTTCTTTAGATCTTGTGCTTCCTCAATGGCAGTGACCTTTGGGCCCCACTTATTTTTAGGGAGACACCGAAGGATCTTCCTCACCATTTCTTCATTAGTATAGGTCTTTCCGAGACACTTCAAGTTGTTGGTGATGTCAGTGAAGCGAGTAAGCATGTCTTTGATTGATTCGTCAGCCTGCATTTTAAACAGTTCATATTGATCAACAAACATGTTCATCTTTGTCTCACGGACTTGGCTTGTTCCTTCGTAGGTAACAATCAGCTTGCTCCAGATCTCTTTAGCTGTATCATAGGCAGAAATTCTGTTATATTCATTAGCATCTAAACGATAATAAAGTATGTGTTTGGCCTTTGAGTTTTTTTATAAGTTTTCCCAGTTAGCACTAGTATACTGATCCTTTGGTTTATCAATATCTTCTCCTTTGTCATTTTTTATTTTACGAATAGCATAAGGCCCATTGTTTACAATTTTCCACAGTTTCATATCAGTAGATTCAATAAAAATTTACATAGTGTTTTTTCAGTGGGAGAAATTGGATCCTTTAAACAATAGAGGTCTAATAGTGGATCTTCCTTCGATATTGATATGACCAGAAAAGGCCATAATCGTCATCCACTCAACTGTTAGGTCAAAGAGTGTGGGACTGACTCTGATACCAATTGAAGGTTTAGATTACCCGAGAGGAGGGGTGAATAGGGTGATCTTAGAAAATTAAAACCAAAACTCAAAGTAAGATCTGAAATAAAAGAGAGACAAAACTCAAGGATATTTTAACGAGGTTGGGTCTCAACAGGCTTAGGTCTCCGCCTAGAGTTATCCAACTCCAGGATTCAACGCTCTACTTTTCTTATTAAGATGAACCTTCACACTTTCTTTTAGAGCACCACACTCTAAAGATCCCAACTGTTTAAATCAACCACTGATTTAAGTTTGCAAGGAGTTGTGACCTCACACCAACACCTTCGTTCACTCCTTAATAAGAATTCCTCAAGATCTCTCAAGACTTTTGATTACAATTTAAGACTTAGAGGAATTTGCAAATGTATAGCTCAGTATAGTATGATTGCAACTTGCTTTTGTGATTGCTTGGATCTGCTTGCTCTTGCTCTTGTGATAAGTATTTATAGCCTTGCAAGTTGTAACTCCCGTCATCCAATAAGGAAGTGTTTCATCAAAGATATTCTGATTTTATCTTGTGATCTTTTCTAATAAGAAAGTATATGCTCACAATCTCTTCTCTTGCCTTTTGGACATGTAAATCTCTTTGAAGCTTGGCAACAAAATACGTTATATTTGTAATAAAATAAAATCATGCAATATAATCTTTGTGATATCAAGTTTGAAATTCAAAAAGAATATTGCAATCAAGTAATATTGCTAGAATATTCCAATCAAATAAGGACAATATTTTGTCATGGCTAGAATCAAGAATAGAATCATTTAATCAAATAAAATTCTTTTTATTTGAATAATATTTTCCATATTGTCTCTTACCTAGCATGCATGATTAATCTTATGATATCTTTGCCTTTAAATAATATTGCATACAATATTTCCAATCAAATAAATGTGATATGCATACAATCTTTGATATCATCAAATAAATTTGAGATGCATGCAATCTTTTATATTTTCTTCATAATTTCTTTATGATTATATTAATATATATTGCTTCTTTTTTTTTATGCACTACATCTTTTTAATGCAACAACTAAGTCACTAATTTTGTGTTTCATCAAAATCATTGTGGTTACTAAATAAGTCAACAGTGAATAATTCTTCAAAATGCATCCTAATTCATGAAGGGGTGATTGTCATATTAGACACCACTCAATGCATCCTCCTCGCCGGAGCACTTACTTGTTGACCCCTATCTCATATAACTAGTGGTGTGGACGTTACGATTGGAGATAGAGCCCTGATTAAGAACAAATTAATGAACTCATATATAATTGTTAGGGTACGATATGAAATGCAGCCTAAAGCTGAAACTGTCGACCTTTTAATTAAATTAGTTTCTTAATATTTATTTATGTCATTTGATTTTTTTAAATTAGAGTTATTAAATTTAAATAGGAGAAGTTCTAACATTGAATTATTGAGTAAAGCATGCATGATTAAAGCATATGCATATCTACTATTCCCAAGAATCTTATATTTTATTAGGGTGTAAAATGTAAATTGTAAAATGTATCATAAACCTTAGGGGTGAGCAAGGTTCTTGAGTACCCTGGAATCTGTTCGTAGCCAGTCTACTAGTTCCGGTTCCAAGTCCTAAGAAAGAGGAATCTGTCTCATCAGTTTTGGTTCCGGTTCTCAAAAAAATATCCGTAATGGGAACATGGAACCTGTTTAGAGAGAGAAAAATGAATAATTTTTTTATTTTTTACTACTTTTTCTTTTGTTTCCATATTATCTTTCTATTTGATTTTCTTTAAACAAAATTTGACTTTTCAAATAGCAAATTTAACGCAATATCTATTAATTTTCTACTGCTAATTGAAGGATGAATCATAATATTTTTTTTATGAGAACAAGAAATAATTCATTAATGAAAAACTATATGGCATATACAATGAATATCTCCTAATAAAAGTAAATCTAAAATATCAAATTAAATAATTCTATCTAGAAAGCTAATGGTAAATATACTGTCGACTGGTTCTAAACTTATAGTAGTATTCTTGCCACCAACTGCATTCTTTGATGTCGCTGCATCTTTCCCAAATATCGGTAAGCTACAGTATAATTTCATGGAGCAGATGTCCAATTGACGTGGTAGATTGCACTTGACATGAAGATCTTCATAGTAGAATCACGTGAAATTCTATTGTTGACTCATTCCTTAATAAAAAAAATGTAGATCTAATGCAATAGTTTCTAAATTCTACTCAACAAGAAACTCACTCTAAATTTTCAAATCTACAATAAATTGTACAAAGGCAATGACTCAATTCGCACTAACGGTGAGAACAATCTAACTCACACTAAAGGTGAGAACAGCCAAACTCACACTAATAATGAGAAAAATAAACAACCAAACTCTCACAAACTGGAGAGAAATTTTATTGAGAAGAGACAAAAATATTAGTAAATACCTTACAATTGAATAAAACTTCAAGATGTACAAAGATTGGGGCTTACCACCAGCAATTATGGCTGATGGCAGCCCCTTATTGAAGTAAATGAAGGTTAGAGTTTTTCGTAAGGAGGATAAATGATTTAGATTTACCCTAACATAACATGAAGATTGTCACAATATATGAATCATACTATTTAATGTAACTAAGATAAAAAAAAATACAAACTTAATAATTTAACTTTTCTTTTAATGTAAAGATAGCAGATGAAGTAGGAAAACATTAAACATCTCTCATCTCCAAACAAGTAAGAAAATTTAATTTACTAAGTTCTGAAATTTGAACATGACATGATCGGTACCATAGAATCGGAACCGGGACCTAAGGTTTCGGTTCCGGTCCCCAAAATTCAAGAACCCGTTTGATCAGTTCCAATTTCGGTTCCCAATTTTTGGGTGGGTACCCCCTCACCCTTAATAAACCTTTAACCATAATACGCATTTGGTTTAATGATCCATATGAAATTACTAACCTATTACATGTCCCTTTTTTTAATATCTTATAGTTTTTTTCTGCTGTCTCTCATTTGCTCATTTATCAAGCTTTGTAACCTCGATACACGTACAAACATTTATAATTATCTAGTTATTTCTCCCCCTTATCATTGACACTCAAATTAAGATCATGTTAAAAAATTTGGTAAGTTATGAATTAAGATGTATGAATAAAATAGAAAACCTTCTAATTACGTACATGACACATTATTTTGGGCATAACACATCTGTAAGATCACTTGCAGCCATAGGAAGAAAATGGAACGCAGGCCTTGCCTGTGCCACTTGTCCAAATATTATGGGAGGAATAGAAAATTGGCACATGTGTGCTGTTCCAGTTCCACCACACGGGCCTAAAGTTTTTATTTTTTAATATATTTTTACTTTTTTTAATGAGATTAATATATTTTTATATGATTAAAACAAAAGGGTTGTGTGTTATGATATGGGTCTATGATAAATATTTTATTGGGTGATTCAAAATTAGAGTTTTATAGGTTGAATAAGTGATGAAATGACAAGCTTAAATTCCAAAAAATAGAACTATGATCTGGAATGCTCTAAAAGCATGCATGCCACTCAATGTTATGCACATAGTACATTAAACACGTCTAAAAATACAAAACAAAAAAATCCCTAGGAATTGATGAATAATCTCTAGGAAAGTGTCAGCAGAACTTCTCTGCTTAACGCCTGAAGCGATGGCGAAGGCGAAGGCGAAGGCGAAGAGGGGAAGGCCGCGCGACAACCATACACCCTTGAATGTTACTAATTCTCAGCAAAACCATGGTACCCAACAGACCTCTTCGGTGTCGTCGGAGAGGGTGGATATAGGGGCCGGCGTTCAGACCCCAGAAGTAACTATTGGGGTGAATTTGGAGATAGAGCCGAGGGGAAATCGAGTGCAGCGAACGATTCCACCAGCGGATGCAGCCCCCACACTAAACCAAGGTACTAGTTCGTCTATCTGGGCTAACTTTGGCATTTCTAAGCTCAGGAATGTCGGGCATAAGCTTGAATTCATAAAGTCCCAGATTGAAGGAACACTAAATTATATGAAAATCTGCACAGACGACATTGATCCTGAAGTGAAATATTGGGAATCGGTAGTAGCTTGCTATGTGCTAGGAGCCTCTCCACCATTTTTGGTACTCACTGGCTTGGTTAAACGTGTCTGGCATAACTTACTGATTGATAAAATTGTAATGCTCTGGGATGGTGTTGTGCTTGTTAGATTCTATTCTATGGAAATGCGTGATAAAGTATTACTATAAGGTTGCTATCAATTTGACAAAAAACCATTCATAGTTAAGCCATGGCACAAGGATTTCCAAAAAGAGAGGATTAAATTTGTACCAGTGTGGGTACAGCTGCTAGAACTGGACCTAAAGTACTAGAGTCCAACAATCCTGAGTCAGCTCGCTAGCTTGCTTGGCACCCCGATTATGGTAGACAAGAATACTTAAGATAAGAACAATGCATAGTTTGCCAGGATACTGATTGAGATGGAAATAAAAGAACATATCTCCGAGCACATATACTTTGAAGACGAGCATGGGGTATTGATGCAGTAGGACGTTGTATATAAATGGAAACCAGTTGTATGTGGGAAATGTAATGGATATGGACACGAGACAGATCACTACAAGAAAGGGACTCATTGGGAATGGAGTCCTAGAGCCACCACCCTTCCGACACCAGAACAGGAATCGAATAAGGAGACAAGGGGGAATAGGGAGGAGGAATGGGTCACAATACCTCCGTAAGGTAACAGAATTCACATTACTACTGAAACCTCACACACCCCTATTTGTAATTCTTATGATGTGCTAGATAAAAGCATATGGGGAAAGCAAAGAGAGATTGAGGTGTCACTAAATGATAGGAATCTGAGCAGTGTAGCACACTAAGCTACGTGATTATATGGATAATATCATAAGTTAGAATGTGAGGGGGCTGAATGGCCCTAATAAGCAAAAGGGAGTTAAAGCCTTTTGCATACGTAATAAAGCTGGTTTAGTCTGTATGATGGAGACAAAGGTCCAACGATGTAATTTCACCAAGGTTGCGAGAAACTTTTAGGAATGGGAGCACTATGTAAACTATAAGGCACAAGATCGAGTGAACGTATGGATAATATGGAAGGCAGCAGAATTCAAAGTTAGGGTCATTGAATCTGTGGAGCAAGTTATCTACTATGAGATACTTCACATACTCACAAACACATGCTTCGCACTTATGGCTATATATGGATCTAATGATGCTGATGAGAGACGTTTAATATGGTAATTCTTGATAAATAAATCTACCTCAACCTTGCCATGGCTTATAGTAGGTGATTTTAACCACCTATTACATACAGATGACAGAATAGGTGGTGCACCCGTGACACTACAGGACACTGAAGATTTCCAAGAACGTATACAAGCTGTAGGTATTCAGGATATTGCATGGAAGGGCTGTCGATACACGTAGACAAACAAGCAAGAATGTGGCCAGTGCATCTTCTCATGAATTGACAGGATCATGTCCAATGCCAATGGCGCATTGAGCTTCCCAACTCCGAGGTCATATTCCATCCAGATGACACTTTTGGCTACTGCCCTGGACTATTAAAGTTTTTTGAGATGAAAGAACAAGGAAGCAAGCCATTTAGGTTCTTTGATATGTGGACCACTGACCCTCAATTTCTCTATATTGTTAGTAGCGTCTGGAACACACTGACTCAAGGGACTAAAATGTTCATCATATCCAGAAAGTTAGAGATGATGCAGCACCCCTTATGGAAACTTAACAGAGATGTATTTGGTGATGTTCAAGTGCAGTATGCAGTAGCGCGGAATGTACTAAATGACATTATGGTACATATCCAAAACCAACCCCTTAATAAACAAGTCCACAAGGAGAAAAAAAATCAGCAATAGAGATGGTTCATACATGGAAACAACAACTGGAAAGGTTTTACTTACAAAAGTCAAAGTGGGTGAACCTTGATGACACCAATGATAAATATTTTCATGCTAAACTCATATAGCGACACCATCTCAATCATATTACCTTGTACCAAATGGAAGATGTTCAATGGAAATGGGAATACGAAAAGGTAGTTGCACATTTTGTCACATACTATAGGGAGCTACTAGGAACACCTATGTTTACACAAGATGGGGCTGCTGATCATATCATTACAACAGGGCCATGCCTCTCGATATTACAACAAGTAAGCTTAGTGCAACCATTTACAGCTGAGGATGTCAAGAGAGCACTCTTCTCCATCCCCTCACATAAGAGCCCAGGGCCTGATGAGCTTAATAGTGGTTTTTTCAAAAGTTGTTAGTCGATTATAGGGGAAGACATATGCCAAGTTGTGCTGCGCTTCTTTTGAGCGGGCAAACTGCTTAGGAAGTGGAATGGCATGAGAATCTCTTTGATACCTAAAAATGACAACCAAACCTCTGCTGCTAATTACAAACCTATTGCATGTTATCATACCCTATATAAATGCATTTCTAAGATGCTTTGCGACAGACTCAGGTTGGTATTGCCTCATTTAGTCCATGGAAACCAATCAGCCTTTATTGAGGGGAGGTTAATTGGTCATAACATCATGATTTGCCAAGATCTTATGAGACTATATCAAAGGAAGAAGGTCACACCGAGATGCCTCATCAAGATTGATTTGAAGAAAGCTTATGACTCCATATCCTGGGGTTTTATTGATCAACTTATGATGAAAATGAAGTTTCCAGACCTATTTTGGAGATGGATCATTACCATGATATCCTCTGGTACATTCACCCTAAACATGAATGGCCACAATCATGGCTTCTTTCAAGCAGGGAAAGGAATCAAACAAGGTGACCTAGTGTCCCCACTTATTTTTGTTCTAATGATGGAATACTTAACAAAGTCCATTCAATATGCAGCAGCACACAAATCGATGAAATTTCACCCATTATGTAAGGAATTTAAGCTCCGCAACCTATGCTTTGCAGATGATCTCATGATCTTCTTTAAAGCCTATACACCAACAGTCCAAATCCTAATGGAAGGTTTCCAGCACTTCAATCAGGCCATGGGGTTGTAGGCTAATAGAAGCAAATCATAGCTCTTCATTGTTGGGGCACCGACCCAGGTATGCTCTGAAATCACACAAATGACTGGCTTTGGCTTGGGGTCATTCCCAATAAAACACTTAGGCATACCACTATCACTAAGAGATGGACTAAAGCAGATTGTGATGCAGTAATTGAAAAAATTACAAAATGAATCCAATACTGGACATCAAGATCTTTATCATATGCGGGACGACTGCAACTCATAAACTCTGTCTTGTTTTCATTGCACACATATTGGTCCTCTTTATTCATCCTACCTAAGGGTGTGATTAAGAGAATAGAAGCAATTTGCAGGAACTTCCTCTGGGGGCAAAAAACAGAATATATAAAGGCACCTCCTGTAGCCTGGGACTTTGTTTGCAAACCAAAGAAAGCTGGGGGTCTGGGGGTAATCAATTGTGGCATTTGGAATGTTGCAGCAATAGCTAAGCACCTATGGTATATTGCGAATGAGAAATTCTATCTAGGGCTTAAATGGCTGCATGGAATATATATAAGGGACCAGAACATATGGACTGTTGCAAGCAAGGAGAAAGTTTCTTGGTATTGGAGGAAAATCCTCAAAATTCGTGATAAGATGGCCATTAGATATAACCACAACCAATGGAGTGGCTCTGCTACTAGCGACTACACTATATCCTCATAAATGGTTAATGGGACCAATGCCCAATACCCCCTTGCTAGGATTATCTAGTAAGGTTTACTGTGCCAAGACATGCTTTTTGCCTCCAGAGGCTCACCCTGAAATGACTTCCCACAAAGGACAGATTGTCAAAGATGGGAGTGAGCCTGAGGCACAAAGATTGTGAGCTATGCTTTTGCAATGAGGAAACTCATCAGCATATTTTCTTTAAATGCCTATATAGCCAATGTGTGCTGCAAAATGTATTTAGCAAATTGGGATTTCGATCGGGCCTGTACAGGATGGAAGATGTCCTTATGGTTCCAACATACTACCAACTACAACAAGTTCACAATCAAGCCCTCTATGCCTACCTCACTGCCATAGTATATTGCATATGAATAGAGAGAAATTCAAGACTACACCAAAAGAGACAAACCTCCCCAATCTGATAACCATCAATGTAAAGACTTGATTAAGGAGAGGCTTATGTTTCTAGGGAAGATGGGAAAAAAGAAGAGAGTACAGGATATACTTATGAAACTTAGCTCCTAAAGTACTGGTCCTTTCCAGTTAAGGGGTTTGTAAATGAGTATATTAGTTTTTATGGTAATAAAACGACTTCCATTCTTACCCCCCCTAAAAAAAAAAATCAATATGTATAGTTGAAGAGTATTATTGATATGTATTGTCATCGTATATTTTTAGTTCCAATGTTAGAAGGAGCTAAAATGTTGAAGAAAGAACTGGTTCATGTGGAGAAGTCAAACATGGTGAATGAAGGGAACAAAGCTACATGTGCAAAGCCTGGGGAAACTTGCAATCCATCTACGTGAATTTCTTGTTGTAAAGGTTCTACCTGCAATATACCCAACTCGATACCAGAAGCTTCGGGAGCATGTATGAGTCAGAACAAGGAGCAATGTAAAAAAATTAATGAAGTTTGCTGTGTGAATTGCAGTCCATCTGCAGGATATTTTGCTGTGACCATTTAACATGCAAGCCAGACCACCCAAAAAGGCTTGGAGGTTACGGAAAATGTGTTGCCTAATTAGGCTTAATGCTCTTAATCATGCAAATATCCCTCAGTGCTAAAATCTTATATATCATTATATTACTGCAAAATAAGATATGAAGATAGGGTTTCACAATCTGATTGTGATATCTTATCCTTTGTCGATTGGTTAATTTTGTGGCTTCTTATCTTTCCCCAATATTTATTGCGGCTCTGTGTTGGTTCCTTAGAGACCTTATGTTTATGTTTGTAATATGAACTGGACTTTTGCCATTTCTCTAAAGAAATAAAGTTTCTTATTTATACATTTTAGTTGTGTTCTTAATTATTTTTAGTCCTTGTATTATCGGTTGAAACATGAAGAGAGATCTCTACTAGTCCGTGCTTCAACCTTACTCTACCAGTGCATGCTCACCGTTCTCACCTTCATCACTAGCGCATCACCATTAGATCATCACCTCCTAAATTAATGAAGTTGGCTAACCCCTAATTAGCTCTTATACTATGAGAAATAACTGAGTCAACTTACAGCACTAGGTGGTGTCTGGCATGCATTTATATGAGAAGTATTGAAGTTTGAATAGAATTATGCTATAGAAAGGACAAGATACACATGAAAAAGATAAGAAAAATACTTAATTGCATATCAATCTCTAATATTATTCTCTAGTAAGCAACCCCCTTTTTCCCCCCTTTTTAGGTAAGTATGTTGTTCACTCAGCCATTAGGACCCCTATACATGGTTCACCGTATTAGCTGATAATATGAGATGAGGAGACATACAAATCAAATTATGTCCCACAAAAGCTTTGCCCACAAAATAAACTTAAATATAGTTAAAGAATATCATGAATAAGTTGCAGGATCACATATTGTCAGTTCAATGTTAGAAGAAGAGGAAATGGTGTTTTAAAAAAAAAAAAGAATTAGTTATGCAGAGACGTCGGAAGAGAAAACTGTCTACATCTAAATCTCCCCGGATCTCATATAAGCGAGATCTACACTAAAAATAGTTATTGTTGAAAGCAGCGAATAAAGTTGGATTGCGTGCAAAACCTCGTGAAACTTAATTGCGATAATAATGGGACTTGACAATCTGATTGTGAAGTTGGGGTTTGTATCTGTGCTTATCCTTTCGCAATGTCAGGTGGGGACTTTCTGTTTGTGTTTGTAAATAACATGACAAGGACTTTCCCCATTAATTTCTTCCTTTACATATATTTCTCGTGTATTTTTATTTGTAAATTATTATGTTATGATCTGTTGAAATGTGAAGCCAATTCAGTCTAACAAATTTAGAGCTTCCACATAACTACATCTTGCTCCAGCTAGTGGGACCTAATGACGGCAAACTCAAATTGAAGCTATTAGTCATGGACACATATTTGTTCGAAAATAAATCATTGCAAGTTGCAACCCATAGGATGAATCATGCCTTATTAGGATCTCGTGGGCTCGACCCACCTGACACTCTCTAACAAATCTTTTTAGACGTTGGCAGTTCTTATATCATCCACCCGGTTGTACAATTGCATTTGTACAACCGGACCCACCCATTGTTTAACTAGCACGCCACGATGTATAAAGTGAAGAAATCGCCGCCAAAAAAATAAAGCAACAAAAGCTTATGATTGCAACTTCAAATCACCAAGACCCAAAAACTTCCACTCACTTTCTCTCTCCCAAAACCCACTCAACTTCGTGCTTGAATTGGCGAAATTCTGCTACCTTTGCTCACCGATTCTAGCAAGAAATTTTCGGAAAATTACCACTGAAGTTTGAAGCAAACAAATTCGACATAAGTTTTAGCAGATACAAAATTTATTTGCATGATCAAAATAAAACGATGAATTCGTTTGGCATTCTAGTCTTAACAAAATCGCACACTCATAATTGCGTTTTTCAAATGTTTGTAGATGGAAGCTCAACATTCATCAGCAGCGAAGAAGAGATCTACTAGTGATGTATCAAACACTGCTCAGAAGAGGCGTGTTGAGAACCTTAAACCTCCTTAAACCTAATATTAGTGAGCAAACGTACATAACCAGTGAGCAGCATGTGCTTGTTCCTGATTTTGTCTTCAAATTTGCAATAAACACATTTACCTTGATGTTGGCTAATACATCCAAGACACTTTTACCTCAACTCTTCTGATTTTATTTTATAGTGAGTTATACCTTATATTATGGTGAGTCATATCTTCATTTTAGTGAGCTGTGAATTATGTGCTTGTTCCTATCAACATATGAATGCTATAGTGAGTCGTGTCTTATAATGTAGTGAGATAACGCTTATATGTAGTGAGCCATGATAAAAATCTGGTGAGCTGTAAATTATGTGCTAGTGGCTATCAATATATGCATGCTCCAATGAGTTGTGCCCTATATTTTAGTTAGTTGTGACTTGAATATAGTGAGCCATGACAAAACTATAGTGCGCAGCGAATAATATGCAAGTTCCTATTGACATCCTATAGTGACTTCTGTCTTATAATGTAGTGAGCTGTACTTTACATCCTACTGTGCCATACCTTAAATTTAGAGAGTAGAACCATACATTAAAGTGTGAAATCTAGAACTCCAATCTCTTTTCACATAGTGTTTCACATATAGAGTGAGTTGTATCTTATATGATAGTGACCCATGATATATTGGTACTGAGCTGTACCTTTTATTCTAGTGTGTTCTCACATTTCATGTAATATTAACATTATATTTAATACTATTTGATAGATCAAAGATAGAATGGTCAAACACAAGCCCTCAAGACATCACTGTGAAGGTTGTTAGAGACATCTCATCTGAGCAAGTGATAATTAGGTAGTTAACACTTGAAATATATGAAACAACACACACAGAACAGTCCACTGCACTAACATTATCTTTTCCTTTTTTATTAAAGCCCAAATGATCAAAATAAAACAAATGAAATAAGTCAAGGAATGCAAGGTGATATTACTCATAATTCAGGCCAAGGTATGTCTATATTATGTAAGCTTATATGTAATCATCTAAATTCCATGTGAAGTGAGCAGAGAAAATTGTATTCAAAGCACATCTGCATTATATTCTATATTAATACCTGTCAGATAGTGAGCCCTGACATATGAGTTGGTGAGCTAATACAAATGTCTAGTGAGCTAACCTGCCAATGTAATGAGCAGACAACTATATTTAGTGAGCTGACCCGCAATTGTAGTGAGCAGACACCTATGTTTAGTGAGCTGACCTATAATTGTAGTAAGCAGACAATTACATTTAGCGAGCTCACATATAATTCTGGTGAGCAGATAACTATATTTAGTGAGCTGACCTATAATTTTGGTGAGCAGACAGTTTATTTTAGTGAGCTGACCTATAATTCTGGTGAGCAGATAGTTTATTTTAGTGAGCTGAAATATATATATATATTGAGACCCACATTACATTAAACATTACACATTTATTTAGTTATACATCTTGTTCACTTATACAAAATACCATGTGTAGCCGCAGAAGAAGCAACCGAGGAAGCTCAACCAGAGCATCAAGAAACCCTATCCACAGCAAGGGAGACATCCTCTGTTGGGAAAACCAACTCAACAAGTACTACTACAACTAAAAGAAGGCTGAAACAAGAAGCTAGGAAGAGTAGAAATATTTGCAACACTCCACCTACTTCAGAAGATGAACAACCCCAAGCTCCCACAGCAGGGGAGAAATAAAAAGTGGTGCTGAAAAAATCACAAAGTGTGTATGCTATGGAACAATCACAACCTACTCAACAGGGAGAGAGAGGATAAGAGCAACAAAAAACAGCAAACCCACCTCAACAACACACTCCAACATCAGGGCAAAGACTGCAGTTGGTGCTGCAAAAAAGAAAAAAGGAGCTAGAGAAGACCAAAGCACATTAGAATATTGGCAAAACAAAATAATAAAAGGGAGAGACAACAATGCACAGCAGAAACTCCCCCAATGTTCCCAAAAACACTGCCCAAGAAAGCTCTGAAAAAACAATTACCGACATTTATCAATAACCTTCAAAGGAAACAGATGACAGTGGAGGGCACCACTTATAAAACGCCTCACCCTGGACATGATGATGAATCTGAGCCTAATGATGAAGTCTTGGTGAAGAGAATGAAGAAGACAAAACAAGGAACAAAGTCTAGGCCAAAGACAATACAAGTGAGGTCAAAAAAGTGTGTTAAGGCACAACCTGAGAAGAAGGAGGATGCCCAAAAGAGTCCTAAACCTCCTGTAAAGAGTGGACAACTCTTAGTTATCAAGCATAAAAAAGAACAAAAATCCCTAAAGAAGAAGGAGGATGTCTAAAAAAGTGCTACTATCCCTGTTGAAGGCCCTAAGTCTATGCAATCTATGCCAAAGCTTGCAGAGGGAGACACAAAACCCAAAAAGATCTTTCAAATAAGAATGTCACCATCAGGATTTGTTGGCATGATTGATAATTTCAATGAGGCATAAAGAAAAGCAATACAAGATCTGGGGTTTGGAGGATTCCTCCACTTACAAGTCACTGAATTGCTAGGGGACTTATGCAAATGGCCAGTGGATAGATTTGACCCATACTCAGTCACTTTGTACATATCACCAGATAAAATGATTGAGATTACACCAATGGATGTACATCTCACATTGGCACTCCCCATTGGTGGAAGGAAAGTTGAGGAGTTTTATGGAAAAAAGCCAAAAGATGCCAAATACAATGAAGTCCTTGATGCATGGAGAAAAGACTGAAATCTGGAAGATAGGACCCCTAAGTTGAGCCGAATGCCACAATACATACTCAGCTAGACTGATGCAGGGGAAAGTTTCAAGAGAAACTTTGTGTTGTACATGGTATCATGCTTCTTTAATGGTTCAAAGAATGTACATTGTGCACCCTATTTTACCAAGAATGTTGCTCATGCTGAAGATATAGCAACAATTGATTGGTGTCAATACACCACTGATAGATTATGTGAATCTATCAAAAGAGGGCTTCCAACTTCGATGGCCCTATTCTCTTCTTGATGGTAATTTCTTTACACTATATCAGAATATCATATTTTCAATGAGCACAATGTCAAATTTAGTAAGCTGAACATATATAATTAGTTAGCTAAACATATACACACTGAGCATGTCATTTACTTTAGTGAGAGGAACATATATTATAGTGAGCAGAAGATGTATTTTAGCGAGCACAACAAAACTTTTGGTGAGCTTAACATATATCATAGCATGTACTTTAGTGAGCGCAACATACATTGTAGTGAGCAGAAGGTGTATTTCAGTAAGCACACCAAAACTTTTAGTGAGCTATGAAAAATTTCATCATGTGTGAAAATTGTCTATTACATTGTTCTACAATGACCATTTTAGTGAACACACATCACGTACCCTAATACATATAGGAATCATTGTTACATAACATTACTCAATTTTAGTGAGCTACAATATATTTTAGTGAGCATACAAAAATGTTTAGTGAGCAGAACACTATTTTTAGTGAGCATATAATATAACCTAGTGAGTGAAACAAGCTTTTTAGTGAGCAACAGTTCAACTTTATTGAGCTGTGAGTTAGTTGTTCATATATTACAATTGTTTGTTATATTGATCTCTATTCATAAATTTAGTGAGCCTAATAAGAATTATTCTTAGACAACATTACTTAATGTTAGTAAGCTAGTTTACCCTTCAAATTGCAGAAGAGGCCGAGGACGACCTAAGAAAAGTTGGGACGAGATGATTAGACATTATTTGAAATTTTTACGACTAACAGAAGACATGAATTAGCATAAGAATTTTTGGATATCTAGGAATCTAACATTAAGGTTTTGGACCATTAGGTGGCTAGTTTCCTAGGACTCCTTTGGCTTTTGGATGGCAAGAAAATATGTGATGTTGTACCAGCTTTTATGCTATCTTGTGTTTGCTGTATTTCGTATGCTAGTAATATCTTCATCACAACTGTGTTATTACTGCCCTACCTCCGATTGTTTAAGTTGTAGACTGCTACTAGGCATATTAGTACTACACTGCTACTCGTTGTTTAAGGTATGCACAACTCTTACCCCTCCTTTGTTGCTCTTTATAATTAATGTTATTTAAAGTAATTATATCTTGTATTTGTTATCTTTGTTTATATAACACCCCCTAACCCTTGGGCTAGTGATGTTAACGTTTTCTTAAATTCCTAGGGCAAAGTGGATAGAATTTCGCCTAAAAACGGACCATTTTACACGTTTAAAGTCTTACATTAAATCCCTGCAATGAATAGAAGCACAAAGAACTCTAAAACAAGCTCACGGCTACACACCAGAGTCCTCAACTCTACGGGCCACTCGCCCGGAGTACACCAAACAATAAAGTTCAATAATAAAGAAGGAAATAAAAGACTTAACTCAATGGAACACACATCCAGAGTACTAGGGTTTACATCCCAAAAATAAACAACTTAAACAATGGTGACTGACTAATCAGACGGTTGGCTCACATGGTCATCCAGAGCGACTTCTAAATAACATGCATTACATGAGCTAGAGTACTTTGTTTACATACATTTATAGTTCTAAGGATACATCGTATTACGCCATTTAACTCATAGGTCTACTTCTATATGTGCACACCTGACACCTTTTTCGAAGCAAGGGGGTATTCAAACTTGGCATACATAAATCGATTTCAACCTATCACATCAAAAAACCTAGGAAAAGGGGAAATAGAGATGGAATGAGCTACCACATGCTCAGTGAGTATTTCTCAACTTCTTAAAAACCAAAACATTTGTGGGCAATAGTGATAAGTAGTAATCACATAATATTTATATGCTACTTTCTTATTAGGCAACAAATGTCCCCAAGGAAACCATTACCTCTACACTTCACACCAAGCCACTTAAGCTTAGATCTATGCCCTTAATAGCCAAACTTTCTTAATAACCAAGAATTCAGGCACATTAGCAAGCAAAACCACAAAGATAGGGTAAAACGCTTTCACACACGCATTTTGGAAACGTAGTGACTCATTTTGCATTTAAAGAATCGCTTACAAATCAAATTAGCCTCCTCAAGGCTCATATTCTTTTTAAAAGTTCCTGAAACACCCACATTGGTAAGAATTCACTGTTTTCTCATATATCAGGAAAATGTCTTTTTATTCAGACATAAGATTATATAATGTGCTGGCTAGAGAGATCTACACTTGCCCTATGTGAGGTCATCACTCACAACTCACGTTATCCCCGAGGTATGCGTAGCATAACATTTAGCCAAAACGTGTCTCAGCAGAGTAGCTCTAACTTAGATATTGTTCTCTGGGGGGCCAATAGCTCACGCCTTCTCCTGCATCTAGTCCCCCCTCAAAGTTTTATCACGCGTGACATATCATCGAACATTACCCTCGTCAGGGTCTTTAGGGTTCCCACTTCTGGGTCTACTCCCTAGGTCTAGCCAATTGCCTAGCACTACCTTAGCCATTAAAATTCACTAAACCGTTATAGTTATTAAAAGAGATCACTATCACACACAGTAAGTCTCACCTTCAAGTGAGTCACGAATCACTTCTTTTTAATAGTTGCTTACATAGTTAAAACCACGCTTGTCTAGCAAAATAACCCATAATCTTATTAATGGTTTATGGTTCTTATATTTTCAATCAGAAAGCCTCTTAAGATCATTGTGAGTCTACTAACTCGCAATTCAAAACTTACAGTAATTCGCTAGCATATAATTCAAATGAAGTTTCGTAATTAACCCTTATGTTTCCCTTTTTCAGTTCATTTAAATCCTTTTAAACTCAAATAAGGAGAGATAAACATATTAAGGTCTTAAAACATTTTTGAACTCGCTATTTGTTTGCTTTTTAACTTCCTAGACCTATCGACAATTCATTTGAGTCATTCACTTAGTAATTCAACGATCTAGGATCTTTTTAGGCTACAAATATCTTAACAATTGAATAGACAGCTGGTGAACATTTAGAAACATTGGAAATTATGAAAACAAGCTTTTAACGACCTTTTTATAGATTTCTAAAGTTCACAAACCACTCACATAGCATCATTTAAACAATTCAAGAAGGAAGAGGTTCACAAATAGCACATTCATATCACTTCGCAGGAATAGTTTTAGTATAATCAACCTAATATCCCAAATGCGTTGCAATTCACATGATCGCAATTAATATAAAACCCAAGCCCCTCCTCACACAGCATCACCCACAAAACCCTTGAATCACTTATTAGTTTCACCTCAAGCCATCCAACTACCAAGCTCGGCTCAATATCATAATAATTCGATCAATTAATTCATGAAACCAACATCCACAAGCATAGCGTTCATATGCAGCCATCAAAACAGAATTTGGACACACTAAATTGATTTAGCAACGACACGAACTCTACATCAGTTTCAACACCATTTTCACTTGAATTCAACCCTAAATCTTCCAATTACTGACACAATTCCAGAATCTAAACATAAACTACCTAAAATCATTAAATGCGTTTCAAAATTACTATAATTAGGAGGAAGAAAAAACCCACCTCAAATCCAAGCTAATGACCTATTCTAAGGGCTTTTGGGCTCAATTTTGGCGCTGGAATACCAAGATTTTGACCCCTTGCTGTAGCCATGCCCCAGACCATGTGAATTAGACCACCAAAACTGTCTGAACTTGGCTCACTGACTCAAAATTGTGGTGGATGTTTGGTGCTGCGAATTCACTCCCAATTTATAGAAGGATTGAAGTAGTTAAAGACTGGGTTGCACGGCCAAGCTTGGGCACATGTTCAGTGCTTCGAATAGCGGTCCAAATCAACCACAAACGTGGCGGTTTCTCTTTGATTTTGCCCAGAACTTGCAACGGTGGGTGTGTTTGATGTTGTGGAGGTGAAATCTAGGATTTTTGAGCTAGGTGAGGCAAAAATTTGATGGAGTTCTAATGCTTGAGCTGCGTGTGGAGAGAATAAGAAGAAGACCATTTGCGACTCTAGGGTACCTGGATTCTGTGGAAGTAATTTTTAGGGGTCAACTTTTTTAGAATATATTCACAAGTATCTACTATTTTGGGTAAACTATTAGCAGGGGTTGGTATTTTAAGAAGTAGCTAGTGGTCGAAGTTTTTCTTTGCAACTTATTACTTGAAGTTTTTGAATTTGCTATTTTTGTCCAAAATGACGTTTAAAGTGCAAATACTCAACTTTTTGGGACTTTTTAATAAAACTAAGCTCATATTTTTATTTGGACTTCTTATAATGACTTTACCGGTACTAGTTCTCACAATCTACTACTTATATCATATATATTATATTTTTTGTGATTAACGGCCCACCATACTTAGTAAAAATAATTAAAGCTTAATTAGAGAGTTTCGACTATTACCTGAACTTAGTTGGCGCTGGACTTCGGCGTTCCTCTAGTATCCGGTTTATAGAGATTGCTAATCTCAACGCTACCTTTCTTAGATTAGGCACAACATAGACCCGTTTCGTTTCCTATCTTGGACCGTAGTTACTAATCAAGTTTTACATAGTTTTAAAGGATAGTGAGACATTAATCAAAAAATTATAACATTTAGGACATAAGGTTCAATTAAATAACGTTCCCTACTGGGAAAACTTCTTTATTGAAAGTTTGAAAGTGAAAATATTACAATGGAAAGCTTGAAGAGGGACTTTAAGGTAAGATCATTAGAGATGCTTGTTCATAGAGAAATGGAGAATTCCAACTTCTCTCTTGGTTAAGAATGCTCAAATGAACGTGTCCCGTCTTAACACTCAACCCCTACTTTTATAGAGGGGATGGGGATATATAGGATGCTATATTGGCTATAGTACGTACTGATTTTTCACATGGCTACAGTATATTCACATGGCTATAATAAACTATTTTATTTTACAGACCTGACACTTGTCAAAATAGTATAATAATGGACCAATCACTTTTCAGAGCTTTTAATGGTCACCAGACTAGTCTTCATTATTAAGATTCTACAGGACTTCACCTCCAATTATATCTTCTAGACCATCATTGTATGGATAATCATCAAAATCTTCATCAAATTGAAGATGTCGTGGATCCCTTTTCTCAAATAATTCAAGAAGATATTTCTTTTCTTTTCTGATAAGAATTTTCCAGCTCCAATATCAAAGAGATAATCAAAGATATCTTTTGAAACCGCTCCCTCCACCTTCATATATTCTTTAAACTCAATGTTATAGGTGAAAGTGGTGTTTTCGCAATATATTAATGTTTTTCCTTCTTCAGCTAATGCCCAACTTTCATGATAAATGTTGTAAAAACCAATAACTCTTGCTAATACAGGATCAGTAACTAATTCTCATCTTTCTGAAAACCATTCTTACTGCTGATCATAGGGATCATTGTAATCAACGATCTAATATTGGGCTGGTGTGGCTTTTCCATTTTCATATTCGATTAGCGCACAATGTATCTCCAAATATAGGCATCTGTTAAATGAAATTTTTGTTGGACCGTCATGAGATGTTAGAATCCAATGGATCCTTCTGAACATACATTGCTAAAATTTAGTTAGTCTTGAAAAAAAGGGGAACTTTGGATATGGGATTTCCATTAAGTAAAGTACCATCATGTATTTTCAGAATCTAATGACAGGGTCATTTGGAGATATTGAATTTGGTGGGAAACTAACACCACCAACTCCAGACTTATCGGGAAAGTATGTCGTTATACTCTAAGACTTCCAAATATCATAGGAATAATGATGATAATAACCAATGCAGGCTGCATACCACTTATTAAACCATTTTTCTTGAATGTGAGAACTTACTTTTTTCTTGGATATCATAAGGACAATGTAGAGAATTGACTTGTAACTCTATAAGGGAAAATCTTTGGACTATTAGGCAGGAAGATGATAGCAGACCAAAATGTGATCTACTTTTTGTATGGAATTTCAAATTATCAATAAAGACTTTACTAGAAGGAGTAACCCGTTCTAGTAGTAATGGCATTTTATTATGGATTTCCTCTTTTTCTGGCAGAAATTCTGCTCTAATGATCACTATTGGTGAGTTCTTGAGTTAAACTATCTGCTAGAGAGTTCTTTGATTCCTGTATATGTTCAATAGAGAAGGAAAAATAGTTAAGCCATAGTTGCCAATGCAGAAGTCGCCCTTACACTTGCATATTTGGTAAATTCTTTTTTTACAAAACCAGGTATTCCTTTGTGATTAGTTCGAATAAGAAAATAATTTGAGGCTAAAAAGATTAAGAACTTTTCATTTTCCCTTATGACTATAGCGATTTCTTTTTTCATTGTGGAATAGTTGCATTCTGCTCGATTAAAATTTCTACTGTAATATTTGCGGAGTTATTCACCTCCTTTGGTTTTGAGTACTATACTCCAGTGCTAGTATCTATCTCAAGAACTAAATCATCTTCATCATTATGCAAACTAAGAACAGGAATATTTTTACATATCTTTTTGAAGTTTTGAACAATATTTGTATCATTAGTGGTCCATGTCCAACTCACTTCTTTCTTGAGTTTCTATTGCAATGGCTTTCTCAATTTAGCTAAATCTTTAATGAAATCTAAAGTATAGGTAAGGCATCCAAGAAACCTTTCTAGCAGCTTCCTATCTTCAATTTTTTTAGGAAAAATTTTTATTTTTTCCAAAATATATTTTTGTAGAATGATTTATCCAACTTTGATCTGTAGGCCTAAGAACTCAATTTCTTATTTAGCATAAATGCACTTGTTCTTACCTAGTATAATACTATGATTGATGCATCTTTGGGTAACAGCTAAGACATCATCTTTGTGTTATTCTCTTATTTTGTCAAAGGCAAGAATATCATTAATATAAACTAAACAACAGTGATTAAGGTATTTGAAGATGTTATCCATTTTCCGTTAGAATATTTGAGGTGCATTTTTAAGACCAAATGATATTACTATCCATTCATAATATCCCGGAGGGGCATCAAATGCTGTTAAAGGAATGCTTTCCTCATCCATTTTTATCTGCCAATATCCACTTTTGCAATCTATTTTTGAGAACCAAGAGGTACCTGAAATTCTATTGAAAAGTATTGTTTTGTTAGAAATATAATAACCATCAAAGACAGTATTATTATTAAGCTTTTTGTAATTGATAACCATTCTTGTTTTACCTCTCTATTCTTAAGCATTATTTCTTACTATGAAAGCGGAACTGATGTGAGGACTCTTGCTATTCCTGATTAAGCCTTTATCCATAAGTTCTTTAATTTGTTTATCAAATTCTTGAATGTCTTGGTGTATATATACCACTTGTTTGACTGGAATAATGGTGTTGGGATTTAATAAAGTGATTTTATTAAATGTTTTATCTTTATCCAAAAATTTTAATGGATTATCAGAGTACAGTTCTTTACATAATTTTTCTTATTGTTCAACAATCTATTCTTCAATAGATAACTCAAGTAATGAGATTATCAGTGTTATCTCATGTTGTACAGGTATTACCTTCTCACCACGTTGATTGCGTGTAAATTCAATTTTTTGATGAGTGTAAGTCTTGGTTAATTTTTTAATAGGAACTGAGTGACCATTGATTATAAATATTATTTGATTTATGGTCTATATACATGGAGAATATAATCTCTTAAAATTGTTTCTAATAATCATATCATGAGAGGGTTGATCAGTAGCATATAGAATTGATATAATGCATTGAACTCCTCCTAATTCTACAGATAATCCTTCTATAACTTCATTATGGCTCATATTACTATTGTCAACTATCCTTACTTGTAGAGGATTTTTGGCATTTTTCCACATGAACTCTGGAAAAAATGATCTTTTTTCAAAGCATACAGAACAACCACTATCTATGTAGGTACCCAACTCATATTTATTATATCCTCTAAACATACCTTTATTGGGATATAGATACTATTAGGATTTGTATTGGTGACCTCATAACAAATCTTCATAGTAATATTTTTGATTAATTCATCGTCATAGATTAATTCACTAACAGTTCTTGTTTTGCATCAAACAGCTTTTCTATCTAGACCCATACTTCGATGTACACTATGTCTTGCGGGTTCAAAACTCATTTTACTCATTTCACTGGTCATACTCATTGTATCATCTTCTTTAACTCTTTATTAGCTGATGAAGAACCTCCTCCCTAGTCTAATCTTGCACTCATACTTTTTAATAATTGAGGTTTAATGATAATTTTACCATTCTCATTAATTTTCATCACATTTTTCTTATTGGTTTTATTAGGGTTAGCAAAGTTAGATATCTATGAACGATCAGTCTTTATCTCCTATGGATTAGATTTAATCCTGTGGATTTTCTACATAGGGCTGGGACTTTCAAATTTTTCTGCATCTATCATGATGGCCTTAGTTTTTGGGTCTATAATATTATCTAATTTATAGATAATTTTCTAAAATATCCTTAGTGGGTATCTTTCTCTTTTCATGTTTATTCCAACTGTTTCTATCTTAAGAGATATGGAATTTTTAGCAACTTCATCCTTTAGACTCACATAATATCCAAGTCGACAATTGAATCCTACCGATCCATTACATAAAATTAGTCTTAATCCCTGTGATAATTTGATTATTGAATTTCGTATGCCTAATATCATAGAGCAAAACATAAGATCAATATTTTTGCCATAGTATTGTAATGGAGTGATTTAAACTTGGACACTTACAACATGGATATACATATACTTTCTATCTTTGTTATGCTTAAAGATGTTTTTCCAATTAATGAGATTAACTTCTCTCACGTCATACTCACAGTCTTTTATCTCTAAGTCCCCTTCCATCATTTTGCATACATACTTTCTCTTTAATTAAAAGATGGATTTTTTATTGGTCATATCCTTTTGAATTATGGGAAGGGCCCAATCTTCTTTGACCTCTTCGTTATCATTATCTACAACAAACTCTTCCCCTTGAAGACCACCAAGACTAATCGAGCTACTTTCCATCATATGGCTTGTTTCTTCATAATCACTTTCTTCATATTCATTGTCTAATATAATTTTAACAATCTCTTTGTTGTTATTTAGGGTTAGGTTTAGCGTCTCATCTTCGCTAAGCTTAACATAATCCAGGCTACCTAATGTTTCAATAAGCTTGCTATTCTTTTTATTTTTTCATTCATTAGCATAATGTCCTACTTCTCCGCATGCTTAACATTTGCAGTTGTTTTTCCTGCAGGAAAATAAGCCATTTTCCTAAAAAATCTTCGTTTTTTAGGACTTGGCTTATTATAATATTTTCTTTTATATTTTTCTCCTCTTTGCTTATTAAAGCTCTTTTTTTCTTATAAAATTTTCTTTTTCGTCTCCTTTTATGTTCTTTTCCTCATTTGTGAGGTGAATCCTAGTAAGTTAGAAATTATTTCTTAATTTTCTTGTGCTTTTGTAGATCAAGACATTGATCATTAACCCATTTTCTTAAATAAGAGGTTCTCGATCTAAGATCAATGACATCCGCTCGTTCAAGCCATGCAATACTTTTTCATTAATTATATAATTTATCGGATATGGCAATTTGTCATAGAATATACCAAGATTGGTTTCATTATGCCCGATTTCGTAATAATATTGACTTAATTCGGCAATATAATTTTTCAGATATCTCATATCCCATGATTTTATATTATTAATCTTTCCCTGCCATTCTCTTGCCTTTTCTTCAGAATCAAGTTTAGCTCTGATAAATTTGGTTCCAATTTCCTTACATAGATTTTTGAACATAGCAGTTGGGGTTTCCATTATTCCTAATGTATTTTTAACATCTTCATTTAATGAACTATACCAGCCAGGTAGAATGCTAGAAAAACTATTTCGATTTAATTAAAGAAATTTGCAGCAGTTTATGTAGTGTTTAGATTTAAAATACTATTCATGCCTATTTTTCAATGTTCAAATATTTCTTCTCTATTACGAGCTCTATCTATATTTAAGATATATTCCGTCTGACTAATTAGAGTAAGTCCAATTTCTTCAAATGTTGTAGCTTTCCTTGGGATGAACCCGAAGGAAAAATTAGTTGTACATCCTCCTGAAACGTACCGAGGTCATATGAAATGAGTATTTCTTTTAGAAGGTTCACCGAATTCTTCAGGTTTAGGAACAACATTGTTAACTAGATTGGTGTCTATCTCACCTAAGTCGAGTTCCTCTCCAATTTCATTAATGGCATCTTCAACAGTCATTTTGCCACATTTTTTATCCAATTTTCCTTTTATTTCTTCTAAGGGTACGACATTAAGATCTTCTAGCTTGATTAGGTTCATCTGCTGATATATTTCTTCTTCTAATTGACATTATTAATCTTTTCATTATCATTAGATAATACATCATGTTTATCACTAATTACGCCTATAATTTTATTTAATTCCTCTGGGTTTTGTTCTTTCTCGGACATATTCTGTAGTTCTTCAAGAGTATACTCCATCTTTTTCTTCTTTTTCTGCTTTTTTAGTTGATTTCTCACCTAATTTTTCTCCTACTTCTTTTTGAATTTTTATATCATCTAAAGGAAAAGGATTCTTATTTTTGGGTTTTGAAAAGGATATTTATGCTGAAATGGAGTAGTAATGCTGGAAGTCATTTTTCCCCTATGTCTTATTTCGTTAACTAGAGACAAGTGAATTATCGATAATTACTTCTTAAGCTCTTTTACTTTGGTCTTAATTTTAGCTAATTCTGCTTTCAATTCTAAAACTATATTAGTCATATAGTTTAATTGATGTGCTATTAGAGAAAGGTCTTCTAGTGAGTGAACAATATGTGAATAATTTGATCCGGGGCAAGCAAGGGATGATTCAAGCATTAATTATAGTTAATTAGCTTAATTCATCATTAATTAGCTTGATTATATTAATTATTTTTGATCACGTGACTCTGATACTAATTGAAAGAGGGCCTCAAGTAGTACTTATAAGAAAAATAACACATGTACAAATTTTAGATTTTCGAAAGTATTTAAGGATTTGGGCTAAAATGCAAATATGAAAAGTTTAAGGGCAAAAAAGAAAATGAAAATAGTGAACGATCCCCTTAAAATAGTTTTTATAGAATATTAACCATTTTAAATATATTCTAATAACATGGTCCCCAGGTTATAATTTCTACACAAAGTAGGGTACTTGGTAGTGATATTTCTAGAAGAAGAAGAGAGAAATGGGGGGTTCGGGGGTCACATGGAAGAGGAAGAAGGAGAAGCTAGATATAAGTCTAGCGATATTTGACGAAAATGCCCCTCCTCTCCCCCCCCCCCTTTCGTTTCAAGCTTGCCCAATAATCAACACCACTAGTCTAATCTCGTACATCATATTCTAAACCCGAATCGATAATACAATCTCCCGTTGATTAATCGTTCCCAATTATATCAAGGTTCGATTTAGTAATTAATGAAACTAATTTTAAGGTTAACAATCTAATCGTATTCGGGATTCTACTTGATTTAGTACCCGTAACAATTCTTATTAGCGCTCATTAAAAATCATCGAAGAATTTTCAAATCTGATAGTAACAATAATAATAGCAACAACAATATTCTTTTTAATAAAATTATCGCTCATGCAAACACATCAATAATAATTTAACTTATCTGATTAATAAAATATGATTTTATAACGTCATAAGATAAGCAGTCAACTTAACGTAAAAATAAAGGACACAGGTATTACAGTTTATCAAAAGATTTTAACTTCAAAAATATTTTTTTAAAATTTATATATGGGTCTCTTCAAATCGGTCTCTCTACAGGCAATCATGCTTGTAGAGGTAAGACTTTTTATATCAAGATCATCCCATAACACACGAAAGCGGCATCTATACTGAGAGTTATTATTGTCGTAGCATTCGTCGGCTACAGTGACGAGTACAAATGATACTCTAACCAGATCAATCTTATTTGCAAAAACATATTATATGCGTAATTTTATAATAGCAAAAATTTATGAATATAAAGGTGACTTCACATAATTTATAAGTAATTATATCCTTCTATTATTAAATCATACCTTTTTTTATTTAATAAATAACGTTATAATTTTGGATCAATGCAATACACTTAGCATTTAAGTTTGCAAAATGATAAGCAACCATCTAGGAAGCACCAGGCGTCTAAAGTTGTTTCGTGAAAAACCGTCGGTGGACATAAGATACAGCGACTGATCCATTCTCAATGTTAATCAAACAACCCAAATCATATTCCAGATTAGTGGAGCTTTTGATTAAATAATTGGAGGCACAGATTTCGTTTGTCACTTAAGTAAGAAAGAAAAGATGGAAATAGATTGATAGATGTCTTCCCTTTTCACTTAACTAAATACTATTATTTTCATGCCCTGTTTCCAACCATGACGTCGGTGTGCCCCTTATGGAATTACACGCTAGATAATTTTCCCTAAATCAATTTCTTTTATTCACATACATGCAGATCCTAAGAAATAAAGATTATATTATTGACTAACATGTTAACCAATTCGATACCTCAAAAACTCAGAAAGAACCAACCCCCAAAAAAAAAAAAAAAAAAAACTTTGCTGTGCCCGAGATGATTCAACCAGGTCAGATTATATTTAAATTGGTGATTTTTTTCTTTCAGCTGTTGTAAGAAATTTCAACTAAAAGAAGCAAAATTTAAAAAATGTTTCCTTCATAATAGGAATGAAATAGAGTTTTCATCCATAGTTTTTAAATACTGCATCAACCATCATATAAGTATTGTTTGTATGTAAGTGGTACAACTGATTAGTGATCTGCACGGATCAATTCTCTGAAAGTTTGTACCAACAAGTCTTTACTAACTGATATTATGCAGCATTTGAAACTATAATGCCATTTATTTTCAATGATGTCTTAACCTAATAGTTAAGATTGAGGTTGTGGCCTTATGATTACATTAGGTGAGGTCTCAGGTTTGATTTTTCCTTCCTTTATTGTATTGTAATTGTATTATAATGTCTTTTGTAACTCTTACAGATAAATAATATAAAATTTCTTTTCGATGTATGAGTGTAATAGCAATAACTGCCTGATACGAATCTCACCACATTGAAAACAAAAATAAAATTTTTGAAAATTTGGATATATTGACATTTATATCTATCATGTCAATATTGTATGTGCGCCCACAAGCACAAGCTCTTCTAGCTCTTACACATAGAGACACACATATATATATATTTCACATATTTATTTATCATATATTAATTTTTCAATTTGTATTTATTATATATTAATTTTTTAATATATATTTATTAATGTGGCTCATAAAAATGCACGTTATGGAAAATGATACAAGTATTGCTTTGTCGAATATATAAGTTCCCCGAATAGCAAGGCTACGCAAAATTTTTGATGAATTTAAAATTTGTCCCATCACGGCTCTGTGAAACGCATGTGTTGATTAATAAATGTGTGATGTGATATTGTGAGCGTGGCAAAATCTCAGTTGATAAAATGACATGACGAAGAAAAGCCTCAGCTATAAACTGAGGCAAGCAACTTTGAAATGTTGCACTACTCAAGTAAACAAAAAGAAAAAGGAGATGGCTTTAGTTAATCTTGCCAAGTTTGCTACTTTCGCCTTTCTGATCTGTACAATGGGTAATATCTCATTTACTCTTTGTTCTTTATTTTGATAATAACCTCCATAATATGCAATTTATCTCTAATAAGCATTTTTCGTGGGTATTTGCTAGTATTTGAGTGAGATTTTGGAGTGTTTCTTGGCACCGCCCCACATGGGCTATCTATATTTTCTACTCCACTATTTTTCTTAATTTATGAGAAAACATTTAAGTGATTTTGTAATCACCTTGTTGACCTCTTCTTTGGATATTTGCTTTTAAATCTCTCTTTGTACCTCCTATTATAGTGGATTTGTGTTGTTGTCGCTCGTAGTTTTGTCCCGATTAGGGTTTCTATGTAAAATCATTTGCCTATTATTTTATTCTTGATCTTATTTTAGATTCTCGAATATCTACATTTATTCACTTTTCCGCATATATTACATTCACATTTTATTATTTAATTTTTCCTAACAAATAATGTGCAAGACTATCCTCTTCCCAAGGGAAAAAGACCTTAAAATAACCCATCTATGGCCACGTTCGGCAAAATTAGCGGTTCAAGTAGCACATAGCGGTTTAGGTAGCGGATAACTGTTCAAGTAGTGGATAGAATTTCTAATTTAGCTATTAGCGGATAGCTGTTTAGAAGAGCAGTTGAATAAAATGTGTTCGGTAAATTTAGTTGTTGGATTAGTTGATTAATGTAAATTGACATAAAAGGATATAGATAATTTTCAAAGATAAAATTTTCAAAGAGTAATTTTTGGCAAAAAAATATGAAACGCTACTTATGAATGTAAAACGTTAATACTATTAGCTTTTCAAAAACGCTACTTAAAACGCTTAACGCTACTTGAAATGCTAGTCAAAACACTACGTTACCGAACACTAAAAATTACGTGATGAGTATATTGACTTAGTCAAAACGCCAAACGCTACCCAAAATACTGTTGTCAAACACGCCCTATATATAGAGAAATTGTACTTGCATTAAAAAATTCTAATTAGAACCGTTGTTATAAATGTTCATAGAATTTATTGTGACAACTTGAGATAAAAGTCAACTTAAAATCTAAGGCTCTTTAAAGAGGTAAATAAATTGATAACCTCGTTTAAATAACAATAGAATACCTAACAAGCATGTGTTTAGTTTCAACATTTGTATCAGGAGCTGAAACGGTGATAAAAGAAGTGGTGAGAAACATTGATGATAAATGCAGCAAAAATGGGGAGATGTGCGTTCCAGAAAATGACATCAATTGTTGCGAAGGCTTGATTTGCATTGGATTCCCAATATGGCCACCACGGCGAGGGTGGTGTGTTGGACCTACACCTCAAATTAAGGTGTTGACTAAGCAGCCACAGTGCGCCCACAAAGGTCAAAGTTGCCTTCCAGAACGCGGACTTACATGTTGCGAGGGCTTGCTTTGTAGGGGACCCTATACTGTGCCCGGAACCTGCCTCGAGCCTTGATGGCATCTTAGCTTTTGGACAAAGATGAGGACGTAGTTGTGTTTCCCCTTGTTATGAAATAAACATCCATGTAAGTTCATCTGTCTATGTTGTTAACTCTTGGTGGCTTTTGTATGTGAATCTAAACCTAGTTATCAAATAAAAGAACTTATGCAATAGAGTATTGCCATTCGTGTGAAACTTTATTTTTTATGCTTAAAGTTCATTTCAATTATAATTTAATGTTATATTATTGACAGTTATTCTTAGCTAAATTTTTTTATTTTAGCAGAGTATTTATTTTTTTCCCTAGCTTATCCCTATTTTAGCTAAACATATTCACCTGAATATGTTTCAAAAATGACTTTTTAATTTAACAATAGAATAAGTATCAATTGATTTAAAATAACTTGTATTAGTGAATTACTTCAATTTAACTGATAATCGAAATCTGTGGAACAGTTATAGAGAGAGAGAGAGAGAGAGAGTTTTTTTATTAATTGTTCTATTTTACTTAAGGTTATTAAATTAAAACTTAAAAACATTGTCTGAGAAAAGGATCTTTAATTTAATTTGAAATGAATTACTTAAATAGTTGTAGAGGTTGGTACAAATTTTATGATAGTTGGACGCACAAACGTCATTAGTTCGGTTCATTAGCGGCAGAACACGTAAATTACAAAAGAAAAGGAGAGGACGTTGGCCCCTTTAATCTCTTCCAAGCCAATAACTGTTGAATTTTTTGGGGCAGCTTTAATTAAAATTAGGCCTACTATACAATAACCCATTACACAAGTGTACATCTTATTTTTCTATCCTCATAAAAGATTGGTCAATTGTTGTAATACTTACTATTAACATTGGTGACGAGGTCAACTAGAATTGATTGGTCTAGCAATCAATTGGATCAGCCAATCTAACTCAAATCTAGCGATTCGATTGGTTGAATCATTTATCCATTTTCTCGATTGGATCAACTATTATGTCAGTCGTCATTCGGCTTTGTAAGAGCTAGATGGGTGATCAAATTGTTTCACTAGCAATAGGAAATGGTTCTTTCTTGAATTTGTCAATTTGCTGCTTTGGATTTTGTTTTTCTCTTCCCCTATCCCGTATCCTGCCTTAATGTATGGTGGATTTCTTGGGTTATTACTAGCCGTTGATATTGATCCTAACATGAAATGCTACATGTGAATATCAAAATTATTTTTAAACCTTCAATCATCAATTAAAGTTTTTAGTTAGTCTTTCTTAAAGGTGGGTTTCAAGCTTGAATCACAACAACTTTCCATATTGAGTTGTCATCATGCGTAAGAGGAAGCTTAATTATGCAACACCCTTATTTTGAACGTAAAAGACATTTGCATGAGGGAGCATGTGTATAGACCTAGTCATGGAAGCAGTTAGATTTTGTGCAAAGTGGAAAAATTTGCAAAGAGTTACAAGGAATTATGTGAAGGATCAACAGTAAGGCATAACAGTAAATAATACGCAATTAAACCAATAAGCTAAATCTCGTAATGTTCAGACAAAGAGACACTTAAACTATCAAAATCATTCCCGAAACTTCAACCGTTAGCTTAAATTTATTTGAGTTTATTCGCAAGCACTTACTTATAAATTCTAACATTAGGTTTGAAATTCTTATCATGTTGAACTAGCTAACTCCTTGGCTCAATCATCATCTGTTCTTCTTCTTCTTCTTATTCTTCTTCTTCTTTCACAACACAAATATTTTTTTAAAAGAAATTTACGTGGAAAAAAAGTTTAAAAATAATTAGAACTTGATATGTCTATAATCAAAATTATGGTCTAATTTAAAAATTCGTATGTAAAAATTTACATTTGGATAGCACAAATCATGAGACATAGTTTTTGATTAATAAAACAACATGTAACTGGTTTAATATAGACTAACTGATATAACTGATGTGGACATTAACTCACTACTTTGACCAATTTAATTCTTATAACCTTATCAAAGAAACAAAAATAAAACTTGAAATCTGTTAAGCAGGCAAGTAATTCCACAACTCAGAGAGCAAATGGGCTCCATATTTTTTGTATGCATGTGACAATTTTTCAAATGTTGGCATCAAGTTAGAGGACCACTAGTATTTGGAAACATGCAAGCCTTGGATAATCTCTTATGTAAAACGTGATATGTGACACTATGATCGTTGAAAAGTTTGAATATGGGATAAATTGCTCCCAGGTCCGTCGAGATTTGAACTAATATTTTTCTGACCTGACAATCTTGGGAAAATATTTTGAGGTCCATCCAAATCTGGGTATATATTTTCTGAAACCAAAAGTGACTAAATTTAACTTTTTAAATAGCATATAGCACCCTAAGCTTTTAAAAATTGCATTTTCACCCCAATCCTTAAAAATTTACTTTCGAAAATCTAACATTTGTGCATGTGTAATTTTTCTTATAACTGCAACTCAAAGCCTTCTTTCAACTGGTATCAGAGCCACGTAACAAAAAATAGTTAAGATAATAAAGCTAATCAGTAATTAATTAAGCTAATTAGTAATTAATTAAGTCAATTAACTGTGATTAATGCTTGAATCATCACCTACTTGTCCTGAACCGAATTATTCACACATTTTTCACTCACCGGAAGGCATTTCTCCACTATCACCTCAATAAACTATATAATTGATATAATTTTAGAATTAAGAGCCAAATTAGTTAAAATTAAAACTGAAGTTAAGGAGCTTAAGAAGCAAATATATGTAATTCATCTTTCTCTAGTTAACAAAGTTAGACATAGTGAAAAATTTACTTCCAGTATTAATACTCCATTTCAGCATAAAGAACCTTCCCAAAACCTAAAAAACAAGAATCCATTTCCTTTGCCTGATATAAAAATCTAAAAAGAATTAGGAGAAAAATCAGGTGAAAAATCGACTAAAAAAGCAGAAAAAGAAGAAAAAGATGGAGTATAAGCAGTGTATTATTGAAGAATTACAAAACATGTTTAAGAAAGAAGAGAATTCAAAAGAATTAAACAAGATTATGGGCACAATTAACGATAAATAGGATGTCTTATCTAATGATAATGAAGAGACAAATAATGCCCAATTAGAAGAAGAAATATATCAACAGATGAATATGATTAAATTAGAAGATCTTAAAGTATTACCGTTAGAAGAACTCATAGGAAAACTTAATTAAAAATATGATAAACTGGTTGTTGAATATGAAATTAATGAAATTGTAGAAGAACTCAACTTAGGTGAAATAGAGATCAAATTGGTTAATTTCTAAGCCTGAAGAATTTGGTGAACCTTCTAGAAAAAATACTCATTTTATAAGACCTAGGTACGTTCAGCAGGACGTACAACCAATTTTTCATTTGGGGTTGTCCCAAGAAAAACTACAATTTTTGAAGAAATTGGCCATACCCCAATCAGCCAAACTGGATATATCTTAAATATTGATAGAGCTTGTAATAGAAAAGAAATATTTAAGCATGGAAAAAGAGGTATGAATAGTATTTTAAACCTAAACACTACATGGACTGTTTTAAATTTTTTTAATTATATCGAACATAGTTTTTCTGATACTGTAGCTAACTGGTGTGATTCATTAAATGAAGATGACAAAATACATTAAGAACCACGGAAACTCCAGCTGCTATGTTCAAAAATTTATCCAAGGAAATTGAAACTGAATTTATCGGAGTTAAACTTAATTCTGAAGAAAAAGTAAGAGAATGACAAAGAAAGATTATAGAATTATGGGATATGAGATATATGAAAAATTATATTGCCAAATTTAGTCAATATTATTACAAAATTAGGTATAATGAAACTAATCTTGGTATGTTCTATGATAAATTACCATGTCCTATAAATTCTATAATTAATGAAAAATACATTGCTTGGCTTGTACAAGTAGATGTCATTGATAGCCTTGGTTCAAAAATCTCTTATTTAAGAAAATGGATCAATGATCAATGTCTTGATCTCAAAAAGCAACAAAAAATTAAGAAGTAATTTCTAACTTGCTGGGATTCACCACACCAATGGGGAATAGAACCTAAAAGAAGAAGAAAAAGAAAACTTTATAAAAAGAAGAGCTTTAGCAAGCAAAGGGGAGAGAAACATAGAAGAAAATATCATAATAAACCAAGTCCTAAAAAACAAAGATTTTTTATGAAAGCTGCTTACTGTCCTGTAGGGAAAAACAATTACAAATACTGGGCATGTGGAGAAGTAGGACATTATGCTAATGAATGTAAAAATAGGAAGAATAATAAACTTATTGAAACCTTAGCAAGCTTAGATTATGTTGAGCTTAAGGAAGATAAGGCATTAGACTTAGCCCTAAATAACAACAAAGGAATTGTTGAAATTATATTGGACAATGAATATGTAGAAAGTGATTATGAAGAAATAAGTCATATGATGGAAAGTAGCTTAATTAATCTTGGTGATCTTTAAGAAGAAGAGTTTGTTGTAAACAATGAAAATGAAGATGCCAAAGGAGATTGAGTCCTTTCCATAATCCAAAAAGACATGATCTATAAAAATTTCATCTTTTAATTAAAAAGCAAATACGTATGTGAAATGATGAAAGGAGATATGGAGATAAAGGATTGTGAGTATAGGTATCCTTAAGCATAATAAAGATAGGAAGTATAGGGATATTCGTATTAGAAGTGTCCAAGCTCAAATCACTCCATTACAACATTTTGGCAAAGATATTGATCTGTGTGCTTTACTCTGTGACATTAGGCATATCAGATTTAATAATCAAATTATCATAGGGATTAAGACTAACTTGTGTAATGAATCAGTAGGATTCAATTATCGACCTGGATATTACATAAGCCTAAAAAAAGAATTAGCTAAAAACTTCTTATCTCGTAAGATAAAAACAGTTTGGATGGATATGTAAAGAGGAGGATATCCACAAAGAATATTTTGAAAAATTATTTGCAAATTAGATAATACTATAGATCTAAAGACTAAGGTAACAATGAGAGAGGCAGAAAAATTTAAAAGTCTTACCCTTATGTAAAAGATACAGAGGATTAAATCTAATCCTCAGAGATAAAAATCGATCGTTTATGGATATCTAGCTTTATCAATCCTACAAAGATCAATAAAAAATGTAATAAAAATTGATGAGGAGGGTAAAATCACCATTAAACCCCAATTATTAAGAACCATGAGTACAAGATCAGATTCGGAACAAGGATCTTCATCTACTAAAGAAGAGCTTAACGAGGATGATACAATTAGTATGACTAATGAAATGAGTTGAATGAGTTTTGAATCTACAAGACCCAATATAGACCGAAGTACGAGTCTAGATAGAAAGGTCATTGGGTACGAACCAAGAACTATTAGTGAACCATTCTATGAAGATGTTTTAGTAAAAAAATATGATTATGGAGATTTGCTATAAGGCCACCAATACAAATCTTAATAGCATTTATATCCAAATAAAGGCATGTTTGAAGGGATATAATAAATATGAGTTGTGTGCCTACATAGATAGTGGTTGTTCCGTATGCTTTGGAAAAAGATCATTATTTTCAGAATTCATATAGAAAAAAACCAAAAATCCTCTACAAGTAAGGATATCTGACAATAGCATTATGAGCCACAATAAAGCTATAGAAGGGTTATCCATAGAATTATGAGGAGTTCACTGCATTATACCAATTCTATGGGCTACTGATCAATGCTCGCATGATATGATTATTGGAAATAATTTTTAGATATTATATTCTCTATGCACATAGACCATAAACTAGATAATATTCACAGTAAATGGTTACTCAGTTCCTATTAAAAAATTAAGTAAGGTTTATACTCATCAAAAAATTGAGTTTACACGCAGCCAATATGATGAGAAAGGTAATTCCTGCACAACGCGAGATAGCATTAACAATCTCGCTACTTGAGTTATCTATTAAAGAGCAAATTAATGAACAACAAGAAAAATTATGCAAAGAACTCCAATCTAATAATCCTCTAAAATTTTTGGATAAAGATAAAACATTTGTTAAAATCACTTTATTAAACCCCAACACTATTATCTGGGTTAAACAAATGCTGTATACACACTAGGATATCCAAGAATTTGATAAACAATCAAAGAACTTCTGGATAAAGGATTAATCAGGAATAGTAAGAGTCCTCATACCAGTTCCGTTTTCATGATAAGAAATCATGTAGAAGAAAAAAGAGGAAAAGCAAAAATGGTGATCAGTTATAAAATGCTTAATGATAATACTGTCTTTGATGGATATTATATTTCTAACAAAATAGTCCTTTTTAACAGAATTCAATGAGCCTCTTGGTTCTCGAAGATAGATTGCTAAAGTCGATACTGGCAAATTAAAATAGATGAAGAAAGCAATCCTTTAGCTGTTTTTAGTGCCCCACAAGGTCATTATGAGTGGATAGTGATGCCATTGGTCTAAAGATTACACTTTAAATATTCCAAAGAAGAATGAATAACATCTTTAAAGATCTTAATCATTGTTTTTTGATTTACATCGATGATATCCTTGTCTTTTCCAAAACTATAGAACAGCACAAGATGATGTCTTAACTGTCATCCAAAGATGCATTGATCATGGTATTATACTTGATAAGAACAAATGCGTTTATGCTGAATAAGAAATTAAATTCTTACATCTAGAGCTAAAAGTTGGATAAATCATCCTACAAAAACATATTCTAGAAAAAAAATAGAGAATTTCCCTGAAAAGATTGAAGATAGAAAACAAGTAGAAAGGTTTCTTAGATGCCTTACCTATGCTTGAAGTTTCATTAAAGATTTAGCTAACTAAGAAAACCATTGCAGCAGAAACTCAAGAAAGAAGTAAATTGGACATGGACCATTAATAATACAAAGATTGTTCAGAACTTCAAAAATATGTGTAAAAATTTTCCTGTTTTTAATTTGCCTAATGAAGGAGATGATTTATTTCTTGACACAGATGCCAGCAATAAACACTGAAGTACCATACTCAAAATCAAAGTAGGGGGAAAAACTCTACAAATATTGTAGTGGAAGTTTTAATAAGGCAGAATGCAACTATCCCACAATAGAAAAAGAGATCCTTGTAGTTATAAGAGAAATCGAAAAGTTTTTAATCTTTTTAGCCTCAAAATCTTTTCTTATTCGAGCTGATTGTAAAGGAATACTTGGTTTTATGAAAAAGAATTTATCAAATCTACAAACACAAGGGTGACTACTGCATTTGCAATTGGCTTAACTAGTTTTCCTTCTCTATTGAACATATATAGGGATCGAAGAACTCTCTGGCAAATAGTTTAATTTGAGAACTCGTCAATGGTGATCGTCAAAGGCAACCTCATGCCAGAAAAGGAGGAAATCTATAATGAGATGCCATTACTACTAGAACGGGTTACTCCTTCTAGTAAAGTCCTTATTGATAATTTGGAATTCCATATAAAAAGTAGATCACGTTTTGGTCTGCTATCTTCAGCCTACCTAATAGCCCAAAGATTTTCCCTTCTAGAGTTACAAATTAATTACCTTTAATGTTCTTATGATATCTAAGAAAAAATAAGTTCTCATATTCAAAAAAAATGGTTCACTGAGTGGTATGCAGCCTGCATTGATTATTACCATCATTATTCCGATGATATTTGGGAATCTTAAGGTACAACGATCTACTTTCCCAATAAGTCTAGTGGGAAGTGTTAGTTTTCCAACAAATTCAATATCTCCAAATGATCCTGTCATTAAAGCCTAGGATCACAAGATGGTACTTTACTTAATAGAAATCCCAGATCTAAAGTTCCTATTTTTATCAACGCTAACTAAATTTTAACAATGCATGTTCCAAAGGATCCATTAGATTCTTACATCTCCTTATGGTCTAAAAAATTCCATTTAGCAGATGCCTAAATTTAGAGGTACATGGTACGCTAATTGAATATGACAATGGAAAGGCCAAACCAGCCCATTATCTTGTCCAAATTGTTGATTACGATGATCCCTATGATCAATAATGAGAATGGTTTTCTAAATGATGAGAATTTGTTACTGATAATGCTTTGGCAAGAGCCATCGATTCTTACAATATTTATCATCAAAGTTGGGCATTAATTGAATAAGAAAAAATATTAATGCATTATAGAAACACTACTTTTGCCTATGATGATGATTTAAAGAATAAGTGAAGGTGGAAGGAGCAGTTTCAAAAGATATCTTTGATTATATCTTTTTAATGTTAGAGCTGGAAAGTTCTTATCAATGAAAGGGAAGAAATATCTTCTTGAATTATTTGAAAAATAAGACCCAGAGCATCTTAAACAACTTGATGAAAATTTTGATGATTATCTAGATAATGATGATCTCGAAGACATAATTGGAGATGAAGACATGCAGAATCTCAATAATGATGACTAATCTTGTCATCATTAAAGGCTCTGAAAAGTAGTTGCACCCTTATTGTACTATTTTGATAGGTGTCAGGTCTGCAAAATAAGGCAATTTACTGTAGCCATGTGGATGTACTGTAACCATGTGAATGTACTCTAGTCATGTGTAAAAGCAGTATATACTGTAGCCAATAAGGCATCCTATGTACCTCGATCCCCTCTGTAAAAGAAGACGTTGAACCTTAGAAGGGACACGGTCATTTGAGCATTCTTGAACAAAAGAGAAGTTGGGATTCTCCATTTCTTTATAAGCAAGTATCTTTAATGATCTTAGCTTAAAGTACCTCTTCAAGCTTTCCATTGTAATATTTCAACTTTCAAGTTTTCAATAAAAGAATTTTTATTAGTAGGAAATGTTATTCAATTGAATATTATGGCTTAAATATTATAATTTCTTAATTAAAGTCTCACTATACTTTAAATATCTAAAACTTAATTAGTGACTACAGTCCGAGGCAGGAAACAAAACAGATATGTGCTGTGCCTAATCTAAGGAAGGTGGGGTTGAGATTATCAATCTCTGTAAACCGAAAGCTAGAGGAATGCTAGGGTTCAGCGCTGACTAAGTTCAGGTAACGGTCGAAGCTCTCTAATTAAGCTTTAATTATTTTGCTAAGCATGGTCAGCCGTTAATCACAGAAAATATAATATTTATGATATAAATAGTAGATTGTGATAACTAGTACCAGTAAAGTCATTATAAGAAGTTCAAACCAAAATATAAGCTTAGTTTTGCAAAAAAGCCCAATACCTTTGAATATCTGTAAGAAAGCCCAAAAAAGAATAGTGACCCAAATAGTTGTACTCCAAAAAATTATTACCCAAACCTGAGTAGATCCGAACATATTTATCCGAAATTAGTGGACCAAATAAATGTTTACCCATACCACAGTAGACTCAAGAATTAATTGTTCTTTGAATATGACATAATCATTGGCTATAAATGCAGGCATTTCCCTACAATAATGGAGCGAGCAACTTTGATGTTATTAAAGTAAGACCAATAGAGATGGAATCACGTAATCCGCTCAAGCTTGCTATTTTTGCACTAGTGATCAGTGGAGTTGGTAATCATCTAACCTATTTAATTTTCGATTTTGTTTTTGATAATTACTCTTATATTATCCAGCTTATTTACATTTCTCTTCAACATCTATGTTAATCTAAGGCTAATATCTTTTAATATCTAACCTACCTAGCCAGTATGTACATGGAAGAGTTCATTTTGACTAATGCTAACTTTTTCTTAACAAAAAGAAGAATATACAGTTATTCAACATTTGTTGTCAAAGTTTTCTTACTAGATCCTACCTCGCAAATGGGTTGTTTAAATTGCATCATCATTGGGTTAGATCATGTTTGGCTTGATCCATTTCAATTTCAGTTTAGTAAGGATTGGTTCATTTTTTTTTTGCGCATGTCAGCATCAATTTGATGGACATTTGTTCTAACAAACTTATATTGTAAAAAAAACAACTTTGGGAAAAATTTTAGATTTGGTTTATTAGGCTTGGGTCAATTCGAGTTTTGGGATCCATCAAGCTAGCCTATTTTGAGTATGTTCATGTTGTTCAAATCTTTTTCAAGTTTTAAATTAGTCTTATCAGATCTAAATTTTTAATCAATATTATATTATGTTAGGATCGAAGAATATAAATTTGGATGCAACAAGAAAATATCACAAAATAAGATAATAGCAAGAAAAATAAATCAGCACCAAGAACACCAAAATTTTATGGGAAAAACCTAAATCAGGAAAAACCAAGGACGGCGATAACAAGAAAATTCACTATGTGTTCGGAGAGTACAAATTGATCTCAAAGCAATGTGCTTGAGTAAGAAATCAATAGGTAATTACAAATTCACTCAAAAATACTCTCAAACTAATAAAAATAGTGAATAATTTTTGTGATTGGTTGGGGATAATCACACTTAATTTTTTGGATGATGAAGATTTATAGCAGCTTCCCCTCACCTTTTGCAGTTCCATCAATTAATCCGTATTAATCCATGCTATAAACTTTGAAAAACGGACCAAGAAAGACAGCCCAAAAGTCACCCAAGCTGCCACGGACCGTGGCCTATTTACCACAGGCTGTGGACCTGGCCACGGAACGTCCGTGGACCTCATTAAGTAAAAAGCACCAACTGTTGCTGTTGGATAGAAGCTGGGCAAAGCTTTTGGGCCGCGCTACTGCTTGAAGGAAGGCCCAAACATTGTTAGCTGCTGAAAACAAATCCTGGGCCGCGTCTGAAAATGAAAGGCCAACAACTAACTTTGATCAACGCGGGTCAAGCAGAACTGGGACAGGCCGAACTGCTGGGCCGCTGATGTGGGCCGCGTGAGAGCATATGAAGCCTAGCCATTCTTTTTCTTTCTTTCTTCTTCTTTCCTTGCTTAGCCCAACCTAAACTTACCAAAATTTTTGGGCCGTTTTCTCAATAGATTAGTTTATATTCATCGGCACACACTATCACTACTTATTCCCCGCGGTCTCTCTAGAACTAAATCTTCCATTTGTTGGTCCCTCTCCCCTCCACCTCCTTTCCTAATGACGTGAATTGCATATTCTAGTGACAACATTGGGAGGAGCCCAAACGGTGATAGAAGAAGTGGTAAGCAATGTTGGGCGAAGATGCAGTTCAAATGATGAAGTTTGTGGTTCACAATACGGAATTTACTGTTGACCAGGCTTGGTTTGCATAGCAGCAAGATGTAGGGGTCCACCATGTGGGAAGGGCTTAGCACGTTGCCCCCCCCTAAATGGAGTTAAGTGCTGCCCAAGTAGCTTTTGCAGTGGTGGAGTTTACGTTAGGTAACGTCATTGAGCTGCCTCTGTGTATTCATCCAACCATGAATCAAGGTTGGAGGATCAAGTCTATTTAATTACGACAAGATGTAGCATTGTCTCTTTATGTAATGAAATAAAGAATTGTGTGCTTATGGTGATTGATCTATGTCACCTTAACCTGGGTTTATCGATCAGGTTTTTTAGATGAAGTAACTTATCACATGTTTTCATCTAAGGATGTGGGTTTGAATCATGTGGATGAAGAAAAATTGTAATGGGAGAGTTCTATTTCTTATGGAGTAATAGTAGCTCGACTCTAAAAAGAAGAAAACTATAATTGACAAATGATATACTTGACCGTTTTTTCGCGCAAAAAAAAAAAAGAAAAGAAGATGTGACGTGTCTATCGAGTATACTCTCAATTATGGATGAAAATAGTAATATGTGCTCCTGAACAATGAAGTGATATGTTTATCACAAAAAAGAAAACATCCCTTATTTTTTCTCGTACAATTTTTGTTATTTATTATTATGAGCTAACGGTCAAGACTGAAATTGATAGCATGTGCTTTTCAATTTATGATAAGTACTTATCATTAGTATTCAACATATTTCATCACAATTCAGCACAGTTAAGTATAAATTGGCAGCATTCAATACAATTTTGCACAATTCAACAATTTAAATTAGCAGAGCATTCAGTATTTACAAAAGTATTTAATTGATTTCATTGTGATTAATTCCAAATTACCTATTCTTTATCAATAATTGGAATTATTTTATTAAGAGCATAAATAGATTTATTATTGTTATTATAAATTTTGTTTAAAATATTACATTATGTAACGAAATAAAACATTCAAAACTTTTAAGCATAATACAAAAATATTGATGAACCCCTATTTTACCTCATTTTAGCTCCCAATTGATCCCTATTTCTCATTACTTTTATGTCAAATATAGATGAGAAATGGTCAAATTTACTCTCTTTGATTTAATTGTGGTTATAAAGTTATTTGTCCTACTTTCAGAAGAGATCTCTTGGTTTTGATAGAAAGGATAGCTTTCGAATGAATTATAAGGAAGAATAGAGGTCTAACGAAGCCCCGGGAACTAAGAGAGAAGAATTGGGGAGAGTTTCTATCGAGAAATCGAGATCGAAGTTTGAAGGAAGCACTAACAATTTGGTATGGGGACCTTGTGCCAAAGTGGCACACCCATACCATAGTGGCATGGGTCCCACATGCCAGGTGGCACGACCGTGCCACACCAAGATCTCCATGCCGAAGATCTGGCATGGGCACCCCGTGCCAGGAGGCACGACCATGCCGCTCCCCAGTTTTCGCAATAAAATCCGCTTTTAGGCTTCCCATTAGAGCCCCCCTCTTTTCTAGGTTTTTGGGAGAGGTGATTTAGGCTTCCTCCTGCAACTCTCAAACCCCATTAGGCGGGAATAAATTAGGGTAATTAGGTTAGATTAGAGGAGTATTTCTAATTCAAGCGTGTGGATTCAATCTTCAATTCAATCAAGCGTAAGTTCTTTCTTCTCTTCCTCTCTCTATTTTGTATATTTATGTTAATGTTTTGGTTTATATGCTTTTGTGATGTTTAGTGATTATAATTGTGATTTTGGATTGTGATTTAGCTTCTTGATAGTTGATTGATTTTGTTGAGACCTTTACCCTCTTGTTTATGCTAGAATTTAGGATTTTCTCTCACCCCCACCCAGCGTTCGATGAAATGCTTGAAAGAGTTTTCATCCGTATTTAGAGGCAATTGACTTGTACTGAAAGATGAGGTTGATTGTCAAGTGAGGTTATCATGACCTTTCACTCCTCTAGAGTCCGGACTAAAAGAAGTACTTGACCCTCCCTTGCCTACTTTACTCACTGTTGCTCCATCCTTTCCTAATACCCTTGGGGACAACACTGCGTTTATCATGACCTTTCTTGATACACCTTCCCCTTTAGCTCAGTCAACGGAGTTCGAGGTAGGTAAGACCTTTGGTATTAGCGCTAGCGTTGATGAGGATGATACTTATTCCGAGTTAGATGATGTTTTTATTGAGGAGCATGATCTTGATGCGATTCTAGCAGGGAGGTCATACGTGGATGTTGTGGTTACTGTTTTAACCAGTCCTAATTTGGTTGATGATATATCCTCCGACCACCTTGATACATTTCATGCTTCCCTTTTCTGTTCACTACCCTCCCCCCTGAGTATTGTAATATGTTACCCGCTGATTATCATGATATGCTTGAGGGGAATGTGGTTGACTGCCTAGAGTCTCTATGTACCTTTAGAGGTTATGACGCCTCCCTTGACCCCTATGGATTATACCTAGAGACCATGCCTGCGAAAATCATGTCGACCATTGCATTTAATCATAATTCTACTGATTTTTCAAAGGCATTTGATAAGTTTAGAAGAGCATTTATTGTTATTCCTCGGTTCAAGTTTGTGCGCTCTTACTTGTATTGATTTCAATTGCATGCTCAGGTGTTTGATAAGCTTATATGAGGTTTAACGACATCTGAAATGGTGGCTTGGATTCTAAGATAAGAAGGAGTGGCCGATGCTCCTTCAACCTCCTATACACTGTTTTGAGGAGGTGGTAGTTTAGGTGCACTCAGCACCTAACATGGTAAATTCATTCCTTCTTCTCTCTTTCTTTATTATTATTTCGTATATATAATATATATATATATATATATATATATATATATATATATATATATATATATATATATATTTCCCTTTTTCTTATTTGAATTTTGTTTTTGTATAGTTATTTTTATAGGTTTTTCTTTTATATATATGTGTTTTACTGGTGCGGTGGTTCTTTGACTCCCAATGAGGACATTGTGAAAGTTAGGTGTGCAGGAGATAGGAGAACCCAAGCTGCCAGCTCTTGAAAAAATAGTTTTAGTGGTTTTGGGGAGTTTTGTATTATTTTGATCGGCCTTGATCTCTCGTACCTTGGCTATTAGCTTGTATATAAGTACAATGTGCATGATAGATATTTGTCCCAAGTATGTCATTCTAAGCCTCAGTTCTAACTTCAATAATTTTGTAATCCAGTCCTGATTTATATATCATTATATCTTAGGATCTTAGTCTTCCATTGTTGACTCTCCCACTTGCTTTTGTGCATAACTAATTTTTTCAAAAAAAAAAAGAAGAAGAAAATCTAAAAAGAGAAAAAAAGAAAGAAGAATTTAAAAAAAAAAAGAGTTTGAGAGTCAGGAATAAAAAGTACCCCTTTGAAGCATGTGCTACTGGGTGCTACCCTTTGAGGCAATACTACTACTGAGAATGCGTGCTTCCCATGTTAATAAGTTAATAATGTAGTTGATGCCAGTCAAGTGGATTGAGTCGAATTCTAACAAGCCTAACTTCTAGGATGATGATACATTTGGCCACCAAGCACTAGGATGGATTCAATGTTCTCAAGCACAGTGGGGTTAAAAGTTGATGCCTGGATGCCATTCCTTGGGATGAAGAGTGTTGAAATGCATATGATGCTTATGTATAGATTGATGCTTGAGTTACTATGGTGATTTAGTCGATTCAATTGTGTACTGTTTACCTGATGTGTATATATTGTGTTTTGTCCTTTTTATTTTTTGATTTTTGTTTCTCTTTTGTTTGTTTTCTATTTTTGAGATTTTGTGGGTATATTTTCTGTAAACCCTTATGAAGCCTCACTCATCCACTTGGGGGAACCAAGGAGTTTAAAGGGCTTGTTGCATATGATAAATGCAATTGCGCTTCCTGCGAAAGTGAGTTAGATCCTTAGGCTAGTTTTTCTTTGTTCTGCTCGAGGATGAGCAAAAAGCTAGGTGTGGGGGAGTGATGAACCCCTATTTTACCTTATTTTAGCTCCCATTTGATCCCTATTTCTCATTGCTTTTATTTCAAATATAGACGAGAAATGGTCAAATTTTACTTCCTTTGATTCAATTGTGTTTATAAAGTTATTTGTCCTACTTTCAAGAGAGATCTCTTGGTTTTGATAGAAAGGATAGCTTTGGAATGAATTATAAGGAAGAACAGAAGTCTAACAAAGACCTGGGAACCAAGAGAGAAGAATTGGGGAGAGTTTCTGTCAAGAAAACGAGATCGAAGTTTCAAGGAGGCACCAAAGATTTGGCATGGGGACCTTGTGCTAGAGTGGTACAACCATGCCATGGTGGCATGGGCACCCTGTGCCAGGTGGCACGACTGTGCCACAGCAGGATCTCAGTAGGTCGTGCCAGAGATATGGCACGGGCACCTCGTGCCAGGAGGCACGTCCATGCCCTATTAGAGGAGTATTTCTGATTCAAGCTTGTGGATTTGATCTTCAATTTAATCAAGCATAAGTCCTCTCTTCTCTTCCTTTCTTTATTTTGTATATTTATGTTAATGTTTTGGTTCATATGCTTTTGTGATATTTAGTGATTACGGTTGTGATTTTGCCTCATGATGGCTGATTGATTTTGTTTAGACCTTTACCCTTCTTATTTATGCTAGAATTTAGGATTTTCTCTCACGCCCACCAATCGTTCAATAAAATGCTTGAAAGAGTTTTCATCCGTATTTAGGAGCAATTGACTGTGCTGAAAGGTGAGGTTAATTGTTTAGTTTGGGCAGAGTGAATAGCCAGAATTGGGACATGAAAATAGTCTCGGCCGCTGACTAGATCAAGGGTTGCTAATCTTATAGTTTAATTGAGCTAACTCCATGAAAATAGGTAGTTAGGACAATTAGACTGGCCTACTGACCCTTGAAAGAGGGCTTGGGTGAACTTTAATTGTGCAATCGATCATCCTTGAATACTAACATAAGTTGGGAAGGTGAGTGTTTGACTTGATTAGTTAGTCCCCTTTAGGTCTAATTACAATTGAAGTCTTCTTTGTTTTAGTAGTTTAGTTCTCCTTCCCTTCACCTGCTGTCTCGCCTAGATTGATATGCTTTAGTTGGTTTTGGTACTTGGAAACACAACTCCCTACAGACGACACCCCGAGTACTCAACGATGCACCTTATACTTGAGGTTTATAAATATTAAAACTCCCCTATCAAATATTAATATTATTCATAAAGTGCATATTATTTGATGAATTATTATATTATATAATTACATAGATTTGACAGAACTATGTCAAACTTGCAAAATTATTTTAAGAATGTAATTAAAATAAAAGACAAGTTTTTAAGAAAATATTGCTAATTATAAATTAATAATTTTGCTACAAAGTTTTATATCCAATGTGTACTTATATTTATATTTTACCCTATCTTTTGATTACATAAAAAAATATCTAATAACATACTTCAGTATTTAATCCCTTTCAAAGATGTATGATATCTATCATCTCCCTAAGTTCTAAGATTGTCCAAAAGAAAAAAAACTTTCAATTATAGACATTCAATTTTGCAAAGTATAATTAAGAGATCTTTTGGAGTGTTGAAGGTGATGCGGAACATATTGGAGAGAATGTCATATTGAAACCTCGTCATCAAGTCTATATATATTATTACAGTAACTTTTGTACTTGAGAACTTTATTCGACTTCAAGAAAAAAGGTATGACAATCACTCCTAGAGTGCTATGTGGTGAAGGAGTCACAATTCTCCCACATTGGATACATGAAACAAAGTTCCAATGAATGACTTTCGAGTTGAACCTGCGGAGGACATTTGGAATTTTACAGCCAGATGAAAAGCAAATTATAAGTTGTATTAGTTATATTGTCTTTTTTTCAGAGTATTTATCATAAGAATGTACCAAATGCTATTTCCTAAATTTGTAATTATCGAAAAATGTGTGTTCTAGATATTTCTAATCATGAATATTCTCAAAATTAAATTAATTATGCAATCTATGCTAAAGATATAGAAAATTATAGTGTTAATAATAGTAACTATAAACTAAACATATATTTGCAAAAATATTGGTATATTATATATATCATTTTAAAAAAGTCATTTAAAATTTAATTTAAAATAACCATAGTATATAAAATACAACTCATAGAAAATGATCATATTTACAACCACAATATAAATACAAGGTCTCATTTTGTGCGTATACAATAGTTTCACAACTACATAAATATATTTCCATGCTTAATTACAATTATCCCTAATTATATAAACTCATTTGACGCCATGCAGCATGTCTCGACATATTTTAGCATAATTCAGCATCTTTTAGTAATAAGCACCAATAAATTTTTATTATAAATTTAAACAACATATCCTAAATGTGAGGAACCAAAGAAACTATATTGTGAAAGGGACTATGAAAATAAGGAGTGAGTTTCAGGAAAAAAAATTACCATATATAATAACTTGAGGCTACCTATAATTTCTACTTTTTCAGTGCACTACTTTTAAATGCAAAGAGTGCAAGCTAATTTTATGGATTGTTTTCTTAAAAAAATAAAGGACTCTAGAGAATTTCTCTAAAAAAGTTGGTTAATGAGTGCTTGACTAAGTTGGTTAACGAGTGCTTGAGTGTTAGGAAAAATAATAATTAAAATTCGAGCTATGTATATGGAAGCGTGATAAAGGATGAATATATTCAGAATATAAAAGACAAGATCAAGAACGAAATGGTAGGTACAAGATTTTTTACGTGGAAATCAAAATTGAGAAAAAACCACAGGTGGCAACAACAGCACAAAGATTCACTAGGATAGGATTGAGTATAAAATTATCTTAAAGGTGAGTCAAAAGACATCAATACAAAAGAAAGATAAAGATCTTAAACTGGCAACAAGATCAAAAGAATAAAATCTCTCAAACTCTCACTCAAGAAAAAAATATGGAATAGAATAGGTAACATTTGACTCACACATGCCTCAAAAAATAGTCATGAAGGGGACGTGACTAAAGGCACTCCCGAATGCCTAAATGCCACAGAATACCAACAGAAAAATGCCTAATATGGTGGGACAATAGCCACTCAAATGCAAGCAACTTGCCCACTATGGTGGAAGAATAGCCACAGCAAATGCCTAAATCAAATGCCCAACACATAGTATCCAGAATGTAACACTCATAATCAATGAGAATAAGGCCAAAGAGTCAAGTCATAAATCATCCATTAAAACTCATAAAAAGGATGATTAATGTTATAAGAATCTGATACTCTTGAATACACGCGTAACTGCTGCTTAAACGCATCCAAAAACTTCAAATTCTGACTTTAAAATAAAGTAGCCCAAAAGACACACAAACCCACGATCCGTGGGGAGGTCCACAGACTAACTGTGACCTTCTCTGGAAAGTTCAAAGTGCTAGGCCGCATTTCATGTGAGTAGCAAGCTGAAATAATGCTAATCATAAACAAGATGGGCCAAGGATCATACGTGAGTGTGGCTAGTACAGAGTAGCAAGGGGTTGGTTTGTTTGGCCCAATTATATGCCATCAGCGTTGTGTAAAATTACCACAAGTGCACAGCATAGCTATAGCTAGCAACCGGTAAGTACGGGTCGTGTCAACAGGGAACTTGTTCTCAATCACCAAATTCAACTTAAAGCACTCAATTTAGGCAAAAGTGCACTTAAGCTGAGTGACACTACGTAGCAGTACTATTCTGCTAAAAACTAATGAATTTGTCTAATTCAACAATGACAAAGGTCCTAGACTGGGATTCACCACACTATTACGCTATATGAATCATAAACTAAATCATGTAAACCTGCCCATGAAAATAATTAAAGTGAAAGAGATTGCAATTTAAAGCTCATCTACGCTTTCTCTCAAAGGTCAATAGATTGATTAAATTAATCTTATTTGTCTATTTTTTTGAAACTGGAATTATCAAAGTCATGGGATTGAGTAATCAAATATTTCCAATTGAAACCCTAACTCCTTTCATGTCAAGAAGATCAATCACTCACAAAGTCACACTAGATGAAGGACTCAGCTTTCGATGAACTCCTAAACCCTAATTACGGATAATGAATAAATATCTCTCAAGCAATTCAACAAATACTTGGCAAACTAAACGAGATTTCAAATCACAAACATGGGCATAATTCACAAAAATCTAGAACATGATTCGATTTCACATAATAGGGGCTACTCCCAATCTAAGACTAAGAATTTAGCCTCTAATCATATCGATAATCACAGGCAAGAATAAAAATCCAAAAAACATCACTCAAGGTGTGAACTTTTGAGAACGCAAGAGAAGAGAGAAAGAAACGTACTCCAATTGATTGCTATGATCGATCCAACAATTCATACTAAATTAAACTCCTCCATCTAATCTCTAAAAGTTGGTGAAATAGTCAGAATTGAAAAACATAAAAATTGCCCCTTTTCGAGTGCTCTCCAAGACGTTAAAATATAATCCTCTAAAATCGAAATAAAGAATTAACTCGCGAAAGAAGGGAGCATGACACGGTCGCGCCACTAGGCATGGGGGCCCCATGCCATATCTCTAGATTCCACCTCCTCATGGCTTCGGCGTGGCACGACCGGGCCTATGGGCATGGGGTCCCTATGCCAATTCTCTGGATCCCACTGACTTCTTCCTTGACTTGAAATTCTTCTTCTTGGCGCTCCTTTCAACCAATATCAGCAGGTTTTTTTGTTTTCTTTCGGCAGGAACTCCTGAAAGCACGAAATATCATACATGAGCAAAATTCGCGACAAAGGAGGCTAATTCGACCTCTTCACTTCAAAGTTTATCACAGAATCCTTGAGAAAAGTGATCAAATATGGGTTCAAAAGAGGTCGAAAATAGAGGTATATCAATCAACCATGCTAATTTGTCAAGAGCAAAACCCATGCACTTGGATCAATTTCATATGAAATGGATTTTTGTGATAATAATTTTGGGTCAGAACCTAACAATCTCCCCCTTGAACCAAAATTCCGAAAATGGGCAAAAACGGAAAAATGATCGATCTTGTCATGCTACCAAAATTCTCAATATCGATGAGAAACATCCTTCAACAAAACCCAAAAATCAGATCAATGACTCCGCCTCTTATACCACTTGTTAGGAAAAATAATAATTGAAAATTCAAGAAAGTAGATGCAAAAGAGTAAAAAATGGAGGTAGACATAAAAGACGTGAAAACCTAAATCGAGAGAAAATCATGGGCGGTAACGACACATGGATCCACTATGATTGGAGTGAGTACAAAATGATTTCAAGGTGAGTCAAAAGAGATCAATACAAAAGAAAGATAAAGATCTCAAGCCGACAACAAGATCCAAATAATAAAATTTTTCAAACTCTCACTCAAGAAAAAATGTTGAACAGAAGATGCAACATTTGACTCATAAATGCCTTATATAATGGCCATGAGAGGGACGATAGCCATTCAAATGCCAACACCTTGCACACCATGGTGGGACAATAGCCACATCAAATGCCTAAATCAAATGCCTAACATTGAATATCTGGAATGTAACGCTCACCATCAATGAGAGGAAGGCCAAAGAGTCAAGCCATAAATCATCCATTAAAACTCATAGAAAGGATGATTAATGGTGTAGGAATCTGATACTCTTGAATGCTCACGTAACAACCGCTTAAACTCATCCAAAAATTACAAATTCTGACTTTAAAATAAAGCAGCCCAAAAGACACACAAACCCACGGTCATAGGGAGACCCACGGACTAACCGTGGCCTTCTTTGGGAAAGTTCAAAGTGCTAGGCAGCATTTCATTTGAGCAGCAGGCTGAAGATAGTGCTAATAATAAATAAAATGGGTGGTGTATCATACATAAGTGTGGCTAGTACAGAGCAGCAAGGTGTTGGTTTGTTTGGCCCAATTATATGCCATCGGCCATGCTAATGTCTCAAGACCAAAACCCATGCATTTGGACCAATTTCATATGAAATGGATTTTTGTGCTAATAATTTTGGATCATGACCTAACAATCTCTCCCTTAGACCAAAATTTCGGAAATGGGTGAAAACGGCAAAATGATCGATCTTATCATGTCGTCAAAATTATCAATATCGATGAGAAACATTCGTCAATAAAAGCTCGGAAATTGGATCGATGACTCCGCCTCTAATACCACTTGTTAGGAAAGATAATAATTGAAAATTTGGGCAAGTAGATCCAGAAGCGTGACAAAAGGATGTAGATATAAAATACAACTTTTATACGTGGAAAACCAAATTGGGAGAAAATCACCGGCGGCAACAATGGCACAAAGATCCACTATAATAGTAGTGAGCACAAAATGATCTCAACATTGAGTCAAAAGAGATCAATACAAAAGAGAAATAAAGATCTCAAGCCGACAACAAGATCAAAACAATAAAATTTGTCAAACTCTTACTCAAGAAAAAATGTTGAATGGAAGAGGCAATATTTGACTCACAAATGTCTCACAAAATGGCCACGAGAGGAACGTGCCTAAAGGTACTCCAGAATGTCTAAACCCGACAAAATGTCCACAGAAAAATATCTAATATGATGCGACAATAGCCATTCAAATGCTAACAACTTGTCCACTATGGTGGGACAATAGCTATTACCAAATGCCTAAACCAAACACCCAATATATAATATCTGAAGTGTAACGCTCAAGGTCAATGAGAAGAAGACAAAGAGTCAAGCCATAAATCATCCATTCAAACTCATAAAAAGGATGATTAATGGTGCAAGAATCTGATGCTCTTGAATACTCACATAACAACCGCTTAAACTCATCCAAAAACTACAAATTCTGAGTTGAAAATAAAGTAGCCCAAAAGCCACACAGCCTCACGGTCCGTGGGAGGCCCATGGACTAACCGTGGCCTTCTCTAGAAAGTTCAAAGAGATGGGCCGCATTTCATGTGAGTGGCAGGCTGAAGATAGTGCTAGTAATAAATAAAATGGGCCGAGTGTCATACGTAACTGTGGCTAGTATAGAGCAGCGAGGGGTTGGTTTGTTTGGCCCACTTATATGCCATCAGCCATTCTAATGTGTCAATACCAGAACCCATGCACTTGAACCAATTTGATATGAAACGGATTTTTGTGCTGATAATTTTAGGCCATGGCCTAGCATTGACAGATCTTGCAGGACACATACATCCGCCAGTGTTCCCGCTGTATTCAAGTGGGACTTCATGGTTAAGGGTGGGGTTGAGCCTATGTCAGCTTGACTTTCATCAGGCTCATCTCACTCATATGCGAGTTAGGCTCAGGTTTGGTATGAAGCTCGACAAGCCTAAAAGCTTAGGTTGATGCTTAGACTTGGACACACATTTACTATAGATTCCACATGTACGACTATAGTGTCAACAAGTTCCGCCAATTGGGAGCATCGAAATCAAAAGGAGACACAGAACGAGAATGACATGGGGCAACATGTAGTGTCCGGCAGTGACTGATCAAATAGTTTTTATCTAATGCTGGGTAACATGGGCGTGCATGCTATTAGAAAGAGGCCCCTGATTTGCAAGGGCTGAAAGGTGAATAGAGAGAATTAGAGAAGATTCGAGAAGTCTAACATTTTGCAGTATCAAAAACTGGGGATGTTTATTCCAGGTAGTGGGACTCAATGATGTTGCATACTTTAAATTTTTGTATCAGAGTTGGAGCTAATGGTGTGCCACTATCATGGTCGAGTACAGACTTTTGCATGGGGATCTAAGGTCTCTAAGCTTATCCTCTCTTATCATGAACAGTTGCTTTCTGACCTTCTGTCTCGTTTCATCGAAAGAAAAAGTGAAGTTTTCTGGCTTAGTCCTTTTCGGTCAATAATGCTTGAGACGTACATACCTGAGATTCAAATGCAAATATTTAATATTAATTTGGTGATAAGTACAGGCGAAATTTCCATTCAAATCTTTAATATAACTTGGTGATTACACTTTTAAATATTCTAATAATCATTCTTATTTGGTGATGCTGGATGGATTGTCCATGTCATAAAATTGTTTACTGAGTGGGCACTAGCCTAATTGGTATCCCACTTGCTTGTTAACGGCGTGATTCAGATTTGATCCTTGGTTGTCTCTATTTCTCCTCCTTGAGAATGCGAGGAGTGAACTTGTCGTGAGCTTTCCCTCCCCTCTTGGGCTGTTGGCCAATTGGGCTCCTCTAAGATAGAGGCCCAATGGACAAACACACACACACACGTGTGTGTGTGTGTATATATATATATATATGTATATATATGTGTATATATATATATGTATATATATATATATATATATATATGTATATATTTGTGTGTATATATATATATGTGTATATATATATGTATATATGTGTGTGTATATATATATAATATGTGATATATATATATATATATATATATATATATATATATATATATATATATATATATATATATTAAGTAATAATGAGACCCTTATGTAATTGGGAAGCTAATTTAACCCAAATCAAATATAAATATTCAAATAAACCTAACTAGGGTCCCATACTTCCATCTTGTTTGAGACACAACAATTAATTAATTAGATAGGAATAAAAAGACGTCACAACTCACCAGAGTTAATTGTAATGAGCACGATAACTTTGATTCAGGCCCAACTTTGATATCCTTTTGTCTTGCTTGTTTTCTCTTTCCAAGCTTCTTTTTTTTTCCCTCTCCTTAGGGTACAATGCATTATACTCCAACTTACTACAAAGTCACTCTGTGTCTAAATTTAACCCTTATATTTTGCTCTTTGGATTCACTCGATTCCTAACTTTTATATTTTTGAACTTATGGTGTCGGCCCCTTTAATTGTTACTTGGCCAAAGAATGAGAGCATTTGGTAAAGTTTTTTTGGAATAGTTTTCTCGGGCAAAATTAGCTCCTTGTTCCAATCAAACAGTTAATTGGGGTGCTTGTTAAAATAGTTTTTTTAATTAATTAGCATTTTGGTCCAAAAAAACTTATCCTACAAAGTTCATTCGATTAGCTTTTTCTCTTACATATTTTCTGAAATAAGTAATTTACCAAACACTTTTTCTTAAAAATAGTTAATGTAAATAACTAATACAAACAATCATACAAATAACTAATAGCTAACAACTAATGCAGATAACTAATTGTTAACAACTGTTTGTCAAACATAACCTAATCATCTTCGATAAAGATAAAGTTTGATGGTTATAGTGTAAAGGAGTACAATCATATATATGTATATACTTTTGGTTTCGGGGATGCAATTTGAAGGTCTATGGATGAGAAATATTAAATGATCAGAAATACAATTTGAAGCATAATGTTACGCCCACGTTCATTATTTTACGTTAAGCTGACTGTCTTGCTTTTTACGTTATAAAATCGTATTTTTATTAACTATATAGGTTAAATTATTCCTAATGAGCTTACGTGAACGGTAATTTTATTAAAAAGAATATTTTTGTCGCTATTGATATTATTATCAATTTTGAGAATCTTGCGATAATTTTGAGTAAGTGTTAATATAGATTATTAACGAGTACTAAATCGAATAGGAACCCAAATACGATTAGGTTATCAACCTTAGAATTCGTTTCGTTAGTTATTAAATCGAACATAGATATTTTTGGGAGTGAATAACCGATGAAAGGTTGTGTTATCGATTTTGAGTTTAGAATTTGGGTTACAAATTAGATTAGCAGTGTCAAGTATCGAATAGTTTGGGACGAAAATAGAAGATGGAGGGGCGTTTTTCAATTTTGCTAACCCCTTTCTTCTTTCTCTTCCTTCCCGGTCGCGACACCCCCCATCCCAACATCACTCTCTCTCTCTGCTCTCTACGCAGTCTTATTACTCCTCTCATCTCTCACCATGCGCGACCACCAAGCCCCAAAAACCCCCGATTTTCGCCTCAACCCAGCTCAGAAATCATCAAATTTCACCTCCCCCGCATCAAATAAGCCCACCGTTGCAAATTCTGAGCAAAAATTCGAAGGTTTTGCCACAACTTTGGTGGTCTGGGCGGCGAATTCAGGGCGTCAAACGCCCACCCGAATATGGCCTTGAAATCCAGCTTATAGTTACTTCAATTCTTCTATAATTTGAGACTAAATCTGTTGTATCGAATGCCCATCACCAATTCGAGTTAGTGAGTGAGGGTCAGACATTTTGGGAGTTCGTTGGTGTAATCTCGGCGTGGGTTAGGGTCTGGTCGAGCGGTCAGCAGGCAAGAGTCAAGGAATCAGGTTTTTTCCAGCACTCAAAGCCAAGCCTAGCAGCCCTCGAACGAACGTTAAGCTTGGAATCGAGGTGGGTGTTTCTCTCCTCCTAAATTATAGTAATTTCAACGAATTTAACGACTTTAGGCAGTGCATGTTTAGATTTTGATATTGAATCAGCAATTGGAAGGGTTAGAGTTGAATTGAAGTGAAAAATGGTGTTGAAACTATTATAGAGTTCATGCATGTGATTAACGCCCGATTTTACTAACCGAGTGATTTGAAGAATTGTGGAGCAAACTGGAATCACATTTGAATGTCATTGTTTAATCAGTTTAATATGTTTAATTTCCATTGATTGTTGATATGAGACTATGCTTGTGATCATTAGTTTCGTGAATTAACCGATTGTAACTATTGTGGTACGGAACTAAGCTTGGTAGTTGGATGATTTGAGGTAGAACTAGTGAAAAATTGAGGTTCTGGTGGTCGTTGTTGTGTGAGGAGGGTAATCTTTTCTTATGGACAATGATTGCCTAATATGATAGTAAAGTATAAATACGTGATATATGGCTATTAGTGGTATTATTGCCTGCAAATGGTTTCGGTTTTTAAAGGAGTCATGAAGCACTCACTGAGCCTGTGGTTGCTCATCCCATTACTATTTTTCCTTTTTCCCAGGTTTTCAATGTGACAGGTAGAAGACAATCTGCGCATCCTAAGTTGGAATATTTCTCTGCTTAAAAAGGGCCATGTGTGTCATATAGAATTAGACTTATGAATTAACGATATAATATAATGTCTCCCAGAGTTATAAATGTTTGTAAATTAAGTGCTCTAGTTCATGTAATGCATGTTGATTATGAGTCGCTCTGTACGGCATGCGAGCCAACCATTTTATTAGCCAGATATCTTTTTAGCAAAAATTAATTACATTTTGGGATGTGAACCCTTGTATTCCGGATGTGCGATCCGTTGAGTTGTATCCTTTTATTTCCTTCTTTCTAATTGAATTTATATGGTTTTGGTATACTCCGAGCGAGTGACTCGTTGAGATATGGACTCCGGCATATAGCCGTCGAGCTTATTTAGAGTTCTTTACATTTCCGTCAATTGTAGGGATTTTATTGTAAGGCTTTTAGCCTAGAAAATGGTCAGTTTTTAGGAAAAACCCTATTCGTTTTGCCCCAGAGTTAAGTAGGAAGTAAGAAACATAATGCTCCCAGCCATAGGAGCTCGAGGTGTTACATGATGGTATCAGAGCAAGGTCTTACGACCATAGGCCACGACCTAAGTCTTGCATCTCATATAGTTGCCTAGGAACACGTCCATAATAATGTGATATATGCTTGCTTTGGTGTACAAATGCGAGTTTTATGTGAATGTTAGTGCATTTAGCTAGTTAAGCGCGACTTGAGTGAGCTCGCTAATCGAGTGAATGAACGAATTGCTAAGAGTATAAACTGAGTGACTTGCATTCGCGTAGATAAGCTAAGTGCTAGCTCAATCAATGTTGTTATGTGTGTGCACCTTGGTTATTTTAATCGAAAGTTCAAAGAACATGTGATTTGAATTCAAATGATTGGAAAAGTCGTAACTCTAAGCTTATCTTTGCCCCTAAAGTATGATTTGCTCTTCGGGCCCCATAATGAAGTAAGCAGATGTACTCAAATGTTGGTGTAGAGAGAGAGCTAGAAGCAGTTAAACTATTTCCTTTTGAAAACCTAAAGACCTTGAAAGTCAAAGTCTTCCGATTAGTGAGTTAGGGTTGTGCTTTCACATTAAAAACTTTTCAAATTGTTTGGTTGGGTCTTATTGACGCAACCAAAGACTTGAATTTGCTTTGCAATAATGCTTAGGTTAGCCCTACGAGTATAACTCTCAGTGTGTAATCAAACGATTTGGAGCGTCCACATGCCAAGGTGTATGCATTATCGGATGTGTTAATGATGATTTGTTACAAGTGATTGGAGGCAGCTTTCTATGACTGAAAATCTTACTAGGTGATACCCCCATATGTGAATTTTGAATTGTAAGAAATTAAATGAGATTTCGATATGCTTGGATAGAAATTAAGCAATAGTAGTGCATTTCTCTTGACCATTACATGAAAATTGTCCTCATTGTCTAGCGCGATGCTTGTTACCACCTGTACAATGCTCTTGATGTTCTATGTGAAATTGGTAGTGTCTTGGCTATATCAAACCCCAATACGCCTAGAAAGAAGAAGGTAACAAGAACCTGATAGATTTTGAGATTGTTGTACCATCTCTATCACCCTATTACCTCCTGGGAAATGACCCATGCTTTGCTAATGACTTCTTAAGCATTACCACCAAGTGCACGAGCCTGAATGCCCCATAGTAAAAGATAGAGCCCCTCCATTCATATTAAGAGCTTCTCAGACCTCTGTAATTACCTTTATGAGGAAAATGTGTTGCAAAACCTCAATGTAGATCCGTAAGATCAATAACGCCATTGTTCTTACCCCTCTTAGTTGATTGTTGGCCAATTCCAAACAGTTTGGACAAACCTCAAGGCATAACCTCAATCTTAGGTTTTAAATGAGGATTGTACTCGCGCATAGTCATCTAGATGCCCTCCTGTGAGACACTACCGCGAGTCTATGTGTTTTGAAGCATAAGCGTAATGTTATGCAAAGTGTAAAGGTTATGGAAGCTCATATAATTGCTTAGGATCATTATGCATAGTTATTCAACTGTTCTGTGAACAATTGGCATAGTAAATGCATATCTTGGTATTTGCTTGACTTAAGTTGGTTTGGTATGTGACTTGATTATCCAAATGATTTAGGTTTTGTAATTTATGGCATGACATGACCTCTGACTCGTTGTTTGCATTATGTGAATTCTATGATTCCACATAATAGCTAAATAACTACATACACAGATATTTGAAGCATAGAAAGGCGACCCTAGAAACCTGTATTCACATATTCTTGCCCTTATATATTTGATCAAAGTGGCACAGCGGAGGCATGTAGGCCCATAACCCACAGGCCCTAGGATTCGTCTAGGATCATAACTATTCATTTGTATGAATCTATAACCTAGGAGATGACCAACCCCAAGTAGGAACTTTAGGGAAAGCCGCCCCGCCATCAAAACTATCGGACTTACATTCTTGCCTTAGCATTTCCTTCTCAAAGTTGTTCCTATTGACATGTTATGCTAGTTCATACTATTCATGGTTCTTAATCCTTAGTGCTCTATTGTAGACCCTACGTGATGTTAATGTGAATTTGAGTGTTTCCCCAAGTTCCTTCATTGTCAATATAGCATAATTTGATGTCTCTGCTACCTTTGAGTGATGTGGTAACTTCTCAGTTAATGATTTAACCTTAGATTAATTTAATATCTTCATTGCCTTTGAATGAACCTGACTAAGTTAATTGCCTTCATATGAACTTGACATGTCCTGAATAAATTGTCATGAATGAAATGCCTAAAAGTTAGCTGGAATTGATGTAAGAACATCAGAATGTCGGTCACATACGCTTTTGTTTTTTAGATTGCTTGCTATATGTGTATTAGACGGTATCATGTTACTTACAAGTCCTAGGCTTGAGAATGCTGAATTGCTAATAGTATGCCATGATATGCGCTACTGTCGTGCTTAAGTGATGCCACGTGGTGCTATGTGATGTTCTTGTTACTCTACTGTGCTATAGGAATCTCCATGTTAATCATTGTGATCCCAAGAGTGACTTGAATTCAAGTTTTAGAATGAGACTACTAGCATATGACCTTGAGATGTCATTGTCCCAATTGTCATACCTTTAGATGCCCACTTATAGGTGCATATGCATAGAGTTGTTACTTGCCATACGAATTGAGTCTATATAATTGAAAGTCTATGTTCATTTTCGAAACAAGCTTGATATGGTTTTCCATGCCTACTCACTTGCCCCTCTTCGATGCGTTTGCCCTCGGTGCCTAAATAGAGCGAGTAGACACTTGAAGAGAATTAGCGAGGAGGAGACTGGATACCATATGCCCTTCTTCGATTTAGAGTACTTGTAATCGAGATTGGGATTTTAGTATGATTTGTGTAGATTGTGTCAAATGTGTGCACGTTTTAGGCATGACTGAACATAGCTTGGGAATTTCGGGGACGAAATTTTTTAGGGGGGAGAATGTTACGCCCGCGTTCGTTATTTTGCGTTAAGCTGCCTGTCTCGCTTTTTACGTTATAAAATTATATTTTTATTAACTATATAGGTTAAATTATTCCTAATGAACTTATGTGAACAGTAATTTTATTAAAAAGAATATTTTTGTTGCTATTGATATTATTATTAGTTTTGAGAATCTTTCGATAATTTTTAGTAAGCGTTAATATAGATTATTAACGAGTACTAAATTGAATAGGAGCCCGAATACGATTAGGTTGTCAACCTTAGAATTCATTTCGTTAGTTATTAAATCGAACCTAGATATTTTTGGGAGTGAATAACCGATGAAAGTTCGTGTTATCCATTTTGGCTTTAGAATTTGGGTTACAAATTAGACTAGCGGTGTCAAGTATCGAATAGTTTGGGACGAAAATAGAAGAGGGAGGGGCATTTTTGTAATTTTGCTAACCCCTTTCTTCTTTCTCCTCCTTCCCGGTCGTGACACCCCCCATCCCGACATCTCTCCTCCTCTCTCTGCTCTCTGCTCAGTCTTCTTCCTCCTCTCATCTCCCACCATGTGCGACCACCAAGCCCCCAAACCCCCGATTTTCACCTCAACCCAGCTCAGAAATCCTCAAATTTCACCTCCCCAGAATCAAATAAGCCCATCATTGCAAATTCTGAGCAAAAATTCGAAGGTTTTGTCACAACTTTAGTGGTCTGCGTGGTGAATTCAGGGCGTCGAACGCCCACCCGAATATGGCCTTGAAATCTAACTTGTAGTTACTTCAATTCTTCTATAATTTGGGACTGAATCTGCTGCATCGAATGCCCATCACCAATTTGAGTCATTGAGTGAGGGTCAGACGTTTTGAGAGTCCGTTCGTGTAATCTGGGCATGGGTTGGGGTTTGGTTGAGAGGTCAGCAGGCAAGGGTCAAGGAATTGGGGTTTTTCCAGCACTCAAAGCCAAGCCTAGCAGCCCTCGAACGAACATTAAACTTAGAATTGAGGTGGGTGTTTCTCTCCTCCTAAATTATAGTAATTTCAACAAATATAACAATTTTAGGCGGTGCATGTTTATATTCTGATATTGAATCAGTAATTGGAAGGCTTAGAGTTGAATTCAAGTGAAAAATGGTGTTGAAACTATTATAGAGTTCATGTATGTGATTAACGCTCGATTTTACTAACCGAACGATTTGAAGAATTGTGGAGCAAACTGGAATCATGTTTGAATGTCGTTGTTTAATCAGTTTAATATGTTTAATTTCCGTTGGTTGTTGATATGAGACTATGCTTGTGATCATTGGTTTCATGAATTAATCAATTGAAACTATTATGGTATGGAATTGAGCTTGGTAGTTGGATGATTCGAGGTGGAACGAATGAGAAATTGAGGTTCTTGTGGTCATTGTTGTGTGAGGAGGGAGCCTGGATTATGATTACCGCAATCATGTGGATTGCGAGGCCATGTGTGGCTTATGGGGCAGAATCTACCGAGTTGAGTTACGAAGTGATATTAATGTGCTATGCGTGACCCCTCCCCCTTGAATATGTTAAGTGATGCTATGCGACTGACTTTTTAAACTTAGACATCTTTAAAAAGGGTTGTTAAAAGCTTGTCTTTCATAATTGTGAATGCTTTTAAGTTTCACCAGATGCCTATTGGTTTGTTAAGTTGTTTATAGCCTAAAAGAAGTCCTAAATCGTCGAACTACTCAATAAGTGACTCAACTGAATAGTCGATAGGTTTAGGAAGTTTAAAAGCAAACTAAATGTAAGTTCGAAAATGTTTTGAGGCGTTAGTTTGTATATAACTTCTCCATATGTTTAAAAAGATTTAAATGATCTGAAAAAGTGGGTCTTAAAGTATTAATTATGAAATTTAGTTTCAATTGTGTGCTACTTGCTTATTTGAGCTTCGATTGAGTTTCAAATTACGAGCTTGTAAACCCATTATGATTTCAAGCAACGTTTATGTCGAAAACTATGAAGAAACCTTGTATGAATCATGAGCAAGTTAAGTACTCTAAGTTTTGAATGGTAGTAAGCTAAGAACGATTTAAAGTTTTAATTTGCTTAAGCACCCTTCTTTGAGTTTAAAAAGGATTTCAAATGAGCAAAATTTGGGCAACTGAATGAGTTTATTACGAAATTTAGTTTGATTTATACACTAGTTTGAATGAGTTTATTACTTTAAGTTTCAATAAGCTTCAATTTTGAATCTAGTTTGAAGTAAGCGCCAACTATACTTTAAGTTTTAAATGAGTTTCGATTTACGAGTTAGCAAACTTATTACATTTATAAGAAGTTTTAAAGTTAAAAACGAAGTCGATTTGCGAGTTAGCATACTTATTACATTTATAAGAAGCTTTTAAGTTAAAAACGAAGGCGATTTTTGCGTTAGCAAAATTATTACGTTTATAAGAAGTTTTTAAGTTAAAAATGAAGTCGATTTACTAGTTAGCAAACTTATTACGTTTATCAGAAGTTTTTAAGTTAAAAACGAAGTCGATTTACGAGTTAGCAAACTTATTACGTTTATAAGAAGTCTTTAAGTTAAAAACGAATGAACCATAAACATTTCGAAAGGTTATGGTCGTTTTGTTAAAAAGTAAGATTTTAGCGAAGTAAGCAACTGAAAAGGAGAAATAAAATATGTTTTAAAGAGTAAGAAAGTGCTAGGAGATTTGCTAGACCTTGAGGGTGGGAACTGGATGCAAAGATGGCGTGAGCTGTTTCCCCCAACTGTAATGTTGGGAGCTGGACGCAAAGATGGCGTGAGCTGTTCTCAGGAACTGGACTCAAGATATAACTATCTTGGTATGAGCTATTCCCCAGATATATTATGATGTGTGATGTGTGATAAAATCTTGAGGGGACTGGACTTAAGATATGACTATCTTGGTGTGAGCTGTTGCCCCACATAGGACAATATCGAAGTTAGAGTTGCTCTGCTAAAACGCATTTCGGCCAAAAAGTTAAGTACGTATACCCCGAGAATAACGTGAATTATGGGTGATGATCTCACTTAGAGTGAGTGTAGATCTCTCCTAGTCAGGACAATGGGATGATTTTATGCTAAGAGCATTTTTCCTAATGAGTAAGAAAAGCAGTGGGCGTTTCGCCAATTTAAGTATTTCAGAAAAGAAAGATTTTTAAGGGCCCTTCTGAGGCCGTATTGAATAAGATTTGAAAAACTCGTAAGGGTCATTAGAGAACCAGAATGAAAGAGATTTTCCTTTAAAGAATGTGAGCCTCAAAAGGCTAAGTAAAGTATTTTCAAGAAAAGAAAGAAAGTTTACTTACATGTTTTATGAATGCGATTCCAAGTATGGTTTAAAAGAATTCATTTAAGGGAATATGGCTGTATTCTAGTAAAGCCTAGATCGTTTCCGTTTTCAAAAGTGTATACCCTATGAGAAAAAGCTCTTGTCAAGTCTTTCCTAGCAACATAAGTAGTTCAGAAACTTTTGAAAGAATTATAAGTCTTGAAGAAGCTAACGTGATTTATAAACCATTCTTGGAACATATCATGAGTCACTTTGTTGTTTAAAGCGAGATTGAAAACGTTTTACTCAATCCTTGTTGCCTACTTGTCTATGTGCCTGAAAGCTTGCTAGTAGGAAAGTTTGGTCATTAAGGGCCTAGAAATGAGTTGAGTGGTTGGAATGAGGTTTAGGGATGGTAATCTTTCTTTGGGGATAATGATTGCCTAATATGATAGTAAAGTATAAATGCGTGATATGTGGCTATTATTAGTATTATTGCCTGCAAATGGTTTTGGTTTTTAAAGGAGTCGGAAGTACTCACTGAGCATGTGATTTCTCATCCCATTACTATTTTCTCTTTTTCCCAGATTTTCATTGTGACAGATAGAAGACAATCTGTGCATGCTAAGTTGGAATATTTCTCTGCTTGAAAAGGATGCCATGTGTGTCATATAGAATTAGACTTATGAATTAACGATGTAATATAATGTCTCTTAGAGTTGTAAATGTCTGTAAATTAAGTGCTTTAGTTCATGTAATGCATATTGATTATGAGTCGCTCTGTATGGCATGTGAGCCAACCATCTTATTAACCAGATGTCTTTTTAGCAAAAATTAGTTATATTTTGGGATGTTTACCCCAGTACTCTGGATGTACGATCCGTTGAGTTGTATCCTTTTATTTCCTTTTTTCTAATTGAATTTATATGGTTTTGGTGTACTACGAGCGAGTGACACATTGAGATATGGACTCTGGTGCACAGTTGTCGAGCTTATTTAGAGTTCTTTACATTTCTGTCAATTGTAGGGATTTTATTGTAAGGATTTTAGTCTGAGAAATGGTCAGTTCTTTGGGGAAGCCCTGTCCATTTTGCCCCAAAAGTTAAGTAGGAAATAAAAAACGTAACGCTCATAGCCATAGCGGTTGGGGATGTTACACATAATTAGTTATATATATACATGTATTTTATTCTTTGGCTTGCTCAATTAGTATAAATGTCTAAGCAATTGTAAGAAACACTTGGTCCTTTCATTTTCCCCCATTAAATCCTTCATCTAAATTATTATTAATAGAAAAGGTGAATAATATAACATTGATAAAATGATGTTAATAGTATCAGTTAAAATTATGTAATTATATACAACTAATCCAAGACAAATCAAAAAGTCTAACATATGATAATAATAATGAAAAACACTAATTATGCAAGGCAAATCAAAAGTTTAAATATATAGTTAAGAATTAAATGCTAATAGATAAAAGAAATTCACCATAAAAGATAATCACTGGTTAGTGACTTATGGCCGTTCACCACATCATCTTTTCTCCGCCTCCTCTACTTTGCTCTCCTCTCATATCTATTTTATTTTTTGAATTATTTGCATCCATTTTTCCCTAGTCATGTGTGTCATATATTTATTCATTCTTCTTTTCTTTTTGTAATTTCTTTTTGGCAAGTTACTACTACTAGCTGGCAAACAATATGAGGCAACATTCGATTTTATTAGTTAAGTTGAGTAAATTTTGTATTTTGATTGTCTAATTTTCTTATCGTTAATCGATCAAGACCTTATATGGCACAAATTAAAATTGTTGGTTGCTATTTAGTTTTGATTGCTTAATAAGTAGGTGTTCTAGGTTATTTATATTTTTGATAAGCAAGATGGAGACCCAATAACATAGTCAAGATCTTGATAATATATTTCTATTTTATTTTTATAAATAACTTGCAAATAATTATTAACCTGTATTCTCCTTTATTTTAATATCTACCGTAGCTATTGAATATTTTTCTTTTTTACATTGTGTATACTCAAAATTGTGTCTTGGGTCTCACTAAACAGATTTATTTATTTAAGTTGTCATTAATAATTTGTTATTAATAAAATACATATATTTTTCATTCAGTACTTGTTTGTCGCCTTTTCAATGAAGAGACTTTTTATATTAAGTTCATTGAAAAATAATATAGGCATGTATTATAGTATTATATGAAAGAAAGACATTAAACTATAAGATGTAGACCATCATGTAAAACTATAAAATAAGAAAATTCTTTCTTTCCCCCTAGAATGAACAAAATTCATTTTTGTTTGGATTTTTTCTATTTGGATACGCTACCTACCAGATAGTTCCATATAAAGACCCAAAGAAGCCAATGTAGATTTATACAAAAGAATAAAAAATCACATTCACAGCCATATGGTATCTCCAACTCAATTTTAGCCTCATCCTTGTTCTTTAAGAACCATATCTCAGATCATATTCGCAATCCTCTTCAATTACAGGTAAAGTCCTCCACATAAATAGGAAAAGTTAGTAGCGAAAGAATTGTACCAGAGTCCAATTTATAGAAATTTAACGTATGACTTCCCTATTATTCCCATATATTCCATTTCAATGAGATTTTCTATTTTTCCAGGAAAAAAAACCAAATACGATCATTCTTATCCAAATACGATAACTTATTTTCAAAATTTGAAACTCCATATGTAATTGAAACTACGACAATCAGAATGCTCAGTTTACACTAAAAGGGATTATTCGATTTATTATAAATATGCAGCAATTTCACTTGGAATAGCATTTCTAGAACGGCAAAATAAGGGATAGAAGATAAGGTAAAATTACAAACACATAGATATATATATATATATATATATATATATATAGATATTGTGACACCCTGAGTATGGCTTAAAAGAATCGAAATGACTACTTATATCACCAAATGTACACCTTTCTTATATATACATATATATATATATATATATATATATATATATATATATATATATATATATGTGCGCGCTCTCACACACACACACACACACACAAACACATATACATATAT